>JABUQX010139711.1:0-10000 GCA_015478945.1 Trachelipus rathkii
TCAGACACTTGTTCCAGTTTTTTTTTTTTTTTTTTTTTTTTATCAGATGAGTGTTTAACCGTTTTCGCATTTATCGTAGAAACGCTTTCGCGTTTTCATTGCGCCGCTTCAGTGTGTGAAACTGACAAACATATGTATTATTGTGTGTATTATTGTATTATTGTGTAGGTGTGTGTGTGTGTGTGTTTTGAAATGTAATTAATGAATTAATGATGCTCAACACGGTTTTTTTTTATGCTTTTGAAATGAGTTCTGATAATAATTATCTGCAGTGGAAAAAAATTTCTTTATCATTAAACAATGGAATTCGTCTGAAAAGGACTACAAGTTTTACAATAAAAATTTATCTGTTCCAAGATGTCTTCATCAAAGTTTTTAAGAGTAAACAAAAGACTTCCATTAAGATATCGAGTATTTTCTTTTGTCAAAGAAAAACTTTGCGAATGTTTTTCGATTTTTGGCTTTCGTTTGTTTTGATAATAGTCAATTTGGGGTTTTTATCTAGTTAGTTTATAATTTGCTTTTGTTATTTTTAGCATTTTGTTTGTTTTAACCGTTTTGTGTTTTCTGTTACGAAAATTTTTTTTATTAACAACGCTTCTAAAATAGCAAAGTCAGATTAAAATTTTAGAAAAAAATAAATTTTAATATTATTCTTTAAAATTATATTTATGCAAAGAAACCTTTTTTAAATCATCTCATTATTTGTGTAAAGTTGTAAGCTTTGTAGAAAACCTCTCCATCTCAAGACAGAAACCACGTGACATTATTCTTAGCAGATAAGCCTCATAATAGGAGCTGTAAAAAATGTGTCACTTGGGAGTATAAATAACTCGCAAAATGAAAAGGTCGAAATATACATTCATATAAAATAGATTTTTAGATTTTTCTAAATTTCGACTCTTTAAAAAAAAAAAAAAAAAAAAAGGCTCCAACACAAGTAAAACCTAAAATTTTAGAGATTTTCCTTTCTTTGATTTTTTTTTTTTTTTTTTTTTTTTTTTTTATTTTAATTATTGCACTAAAAAAACACGTCTGTTATATTTACATTGGATATTAAATCTGAAGTATCAAAAGTAGAACTAATATAGAAACGATTAAAAATATTCATCGATTATTATTATTATTATTATTATTATTATTATTATTATTATTATTATTATTATTATTATTATTATTATTATTATTATTATTATTATTATTATTATTATTATTAGTAGTAGTAGTAGTAGTAGTAGTAGTATTAGTAGTAGGTTGATTCCGGTTGATTCCATTCCATTCATTCCATTCCGGTCAGTTTGTTCCATTCCAGTTATTCCATTCCATTGTTATTCATTATTCCATTATTCCATTATTATTCCATTATTCCATTATTCCATTATTCCATTATTCCATTATTCCATTTTCATTATTATTATTCCATTTATTCCATTTATTCCATTCCATTCCATTCCATTCCATTCCATTCCATTCCATTCCATTCCATATTCCATTATTCCATTCCATTATTATTATTCATTATTATTATTATTATTATTATTATTATTATTATTATTATTATTATTATTATTATTATTCATAAAATGAAAACTTTTTATCACTTCTGGATCGTTATTATTATTATTATTATTATTATTATTATTATTATTATTATTATTATTATTATTATTATTATTATTATTATTATTATTATTATTATTAATATGCGGTAAAGAGATATTGTAATTATTGAGAGTAAATATTATATTTATTATTGTAATTGTTCTTATAGAAGTTTGTGGTAAATGTGGTTCCTTTAAAACCATTCTCATTTAATTATAGAATACAGAATGAAATGTTTGCAAATAAATTAGGCAAATTCTTTTTTACTTTTTTGCCAATTTTATATTTTACGTTTTCTTATTATTTTTATTATTTATTATTTTACTTTCCACTCCATATTTTAAACTCTTTTAGCGCATTGGTGGATAAATTGGTCTATGAAATCAAAGTCAATGATGGATGATCCACATCAGGAAGCGATTTTGTTCCCTACTATTAAAATGGGCTTTTCCTTTTCTAGTTCAAGATTAGGGTAATATGCTCTCTCTCTCTCTCTCTCTCTCTCTCTCTCTCTCTCTCTCTCTCTCTCTCTCTCTCTCTCTCTCTCTCTCTCTCTCTCTCTCTCTCTCTCTCTCTCTCACTATCTTTCTATCTATCTTTCGGAGTTTTTCTGGTCTGTTACATTGTCTTTATTCAAACAAATGTTTCCACTCTCTTTACGGGACTTTTCAGCCAAATAATCTGAGCTTATCTTTATTTTGTATATTATCTTTTTATTATGAGGCATATTACAACGTCCGTTGGCATTTCATTTTGCTTTTCTATCTATTTACAATATTTAGCTATTTTAAAATAATTCTTTTTATTTTTTTCCTTTATTATTTCTGTTTTGTTTTGATTTAGGAACCTTATTTTTATTATTTTTCTCTTTAGTACTCTTCAAAATTTTTGTCCTTCCTTATTGACTTCTTTTACCTATTTTGTTCACATCATACATATATTAACCAATATATCAATAAAAATATGAGAGAGAGAGAGAGAGAGAGAAGAGAGAGAGAGAGAGAGAGAGTCAGCTAAGATCATATAATTTTGCAGAAATATTTTGTTTTGGCTTCTTCCAATTTTCTAATAGAAGAAAACGCAGAACAAATCTACTTTTTTTCACCCATTTTTCAATCGAAGAAATAAGATTAATGCTGAAAATTCAGTTCTATTCTTGTAGTAAGTTTTTATCCACTGATTACGATCCGGTATTTTAAGCAATAATCGATTATTCTTTATTAAGAGAGAAATTGTGAAACTGGATTCAAAATTAACAAAATATGTTAAAAAAAAAAAAAAAAAAAAAAAAAAAAAAAAAAAAAAAAAAAAAAAAAAATAAAATATTAAATGAAATGTAAAATTTGTACTAATTTTACTACATCTTATGGTAATGTGTGTGTGTGTGTGTGTGTGTGGTGTGTGTGGTGTGTGTGTGTGTGAGTGTGCATTATTAATTTTATGAATAATATTATAACTTAAGAATAATTATTTATCATCCAACATAAACGACATTTAAATAACACTACACTTTTGTCAGCAAAAATCTTTTAATAACACATTTTTTTTATTGATTATTTACTTTATATATATATATATATATATATATATATATATATATATATATATATATATATATATATATATATATATATATATATATATATATATATATATATATATATATATATATATATATATATATATATATATATTGATAAGATAACTGCTCGTCCTTACACCTCACCGCAGTGTGATAGGTATTGATAAAATAACCCCTTAAGTAATTTCCCTCTCCTGGGATTGAACCTGGGCCCCTAGCGGATGAACGCGTATGTGTTTGACCACACCGCCACGATGGACTAAAAAGGGTGTATCCATTTTTTCCGTACCGCTGATGGCCCGCTCGATAATTTTTGAAAAGCTTTTTTATATTTTGCATGGCGTTAATTTTATCCCTGGAAAGTTCAAAGCCACCATTCGTTTTTGTAGATTTACTCTCTGGTTGTAACAGGGTTGAGCCAAAATGTTTGACCAGGAGGAGGAGCAAATTTATCACTTAATAGAGGTAACATTTTAAGTCAATATCTCCATATTGGTAATTCTTATAACAAATTTCATAGAGAGTGATTTGTTAGGAATACTTTAAGGTACATTTGGCTTTTCCTGTTTTTTTTTTGGGGAAAATAATATTTCACCATGAAAATGAATCAAAAATTGTGTTAAAAATCGAAGAAATTTCCATTTTCAGTGGGTGTATTATTAAAAGAAGGAAATAATTTAACGATATAAAATTTTTTGTGTGATGATACATACTATATACTAGAGTAGGGTTTAACTTAAATCTTGTTGAAGTTTGGTAAATATTTTAAAAAAAATTTTTGGGGTCCAAAAATCAATTTTTCGGAAAATCGGTAACTTTGAACCTTAATATCTCTGATGGGGTAAGTGCTAAAAATCTGAAATTTTCACACATTATACTACTACCATAGATGTTCCTTCACCTGTAATATTGACTTTTGGTATTTGCTTGATTTAAGAAATACAGCCATTCAAAAATGCCAAAAAAAAATTTTTTTAAGTTGTGTTATGATAGTTATTATTATAGTTATTATAGTTCAAGACAATACATAGTCAAATGAAATAGTGTGGCATCAAGGAGAAATGAAAACAATGTTAAAACAATTTATCTCTCTCTCCCTTTTCCTCTCTCTCTCTCTCTCTCTCTCTCTCTCTCACTCTCTCCTCCTGCTCTCTTATAATATATATATACATATGTATGTATGTATATGTAATATATATATATATATATATATATTACTCATCAATATTTTCAATGGTTGAAAATTTGGCAAATCTCAAAAGTCACCATTATATTTCTAAAATTCAATCGAAATTTTTGAAAGAAAAGAAAGAAAAACTTTCTGAAAATGAATGCATAATCTTGGCTGATTTTGCCGAGAACTACAGTACGTAGTCCAAGACGAATTTCAAGGGTATCATTGGGTCAATGACCAAGCTACTTTGCACCCATTTGTTCTATATTTTAGAGATGAAAATAGTAAATTAAGAAGTCACTCTCTTTGTGCTTTAAGTAACTACTTAGAGCACAACTCATCAGAGTCTTCCAAACATATGTAGTAAAATATATTAAACATAATTTGCCTAAAGTTGAAAAGGCTAATATATTTTCAGATGGAAGTGGTAGCCAGTGTAAGAATAAAAAATTTTTTGTTAACATTTGCCATCACTAAAAAGATTTCGCATTAAAGCTGAATGGCATTTCTTTGCATCTTGCCACGGGAAAATGCCTGTGATGGGGTTGGAGGAACAATAAAGCGAGAGAGAATTAAGCAAAGTCAGCTTACAAAGAACAACAACACAAATTCTTAATATTGACCAAATATTTTCATTCTGCAAAGTCTGCAAAGAGAAAATAAAAGGAATAACTTATTTTCTCGTAAAAGAAGAAATCATGAACACATTGAAAGACTTAAAACAAGAGATATGAAAATTGTTTGAAAATTAAGGGAACAAAAAAAATAAAAATTCTTTCCACTTTCAGAGAACATAATTAGGTGCTATTCAACCTCAAAAACTGACGTTTACGAAGACCACTGTGTCAGCAAAATTGTTTCATTAAGGATAAATGACACAGTAGCTTGCGTATATGATGACCAATGTGGTGGGATTGGAAGGTAAAGAAATAAGTGTGGAGAACGATGATGTTTACATATATTTTTATCATCCTTCCGGACCCAGAACTTCATTCAAGATGTCAGATTGCGATCGGTTATGGATCCCAATGAAAAATATTTTACGAAAACTTTCTGGGCTTGAAATAAAAATGTCATTAACAGGCAGAAATTACATCTAAAACAAAGTTTCCGAAGAAATCTCTCTTCTTCTGAACAATCACAGAACAGATACAGCGCAAAATAAATATATATATACATATATATATATATATATATATATATATATATATATATATATATATATATATATATATATATATATATATATATATATATATATATATATATATACTCTCAGTATATACTCACTTTAATTTTATTATTTTGCATTTAAAGTTTTTTTTTTATGGATTTTTAGATAGATATTTATGTAAATACATATATTTATATATATAAATATATATATATATATATATATATATATATATATATATATATATATATGCTCTTTCATATATATATATATATATAACTATATATACTACTTAGTTAATTAGTTGGACTATTTAGTTAATTTTGTCTTTTACAGTAGATATAATGGTACATTCTTATGTATATTAACCTTAAAATTAAATTTTTTTAATATTGTTTTCATTTCTCCTTGATGCCACACTATTTCATTTGTCTATGTATTGTCTTGAACTATAATAACTATAATAATAGCTATTATAACACAACTTAAAATTTTTTTTTTTTGGCATTTTGAATGGCTGTATTTCTTCAAAACAAGCAAATACCAAAGTCAATATTACAGGTGAAGGAATATCTATGGTAGTAGTATAATGTGTGAAAATTTCCGATTTTTAGCACACTTACCCCATAAGAGATATTAAGGTTCAAAGGGTTACCGATTTTCGAAAAATTGATTTTTTGGACACCCTGTAAATTTTTTTAAAATATTTAGCAAACTTCAAATAAGATTTAAGTTAAACCCTATACTTTAGTATGTATCATCACACTAAATTTTATATATCGTTAATTATTTCCTTCTTTTAATAATACACCCACGAAAATGGAAATTTCTTCGATTTTTTAACACAATTTTTCGGATTCATTTTCATGGTGAAATATTATTTTCCCAAAAGAAAAACAGGAAAGGCCAAATGTACCTTAAAGTATCCCTAACAAATCACTCTCTATGAAATTTGGTATAATAATTACCAATATGGAGATATGACTTAAAATGTTACCTCTATTAAGTGATAAATTTTGCTCCACCTGGTCAAACATTTTGGCTCACCCTGTTACAATCAGAGTAAATCTACAAAAAGGTGGTTTTGAACTTTCCAAGGATAACATTAACGCCATGCAAAATATAAAAGATTTCAAAAATTATCGAGCGGACAACTTCCATTATTTTGGTACGCAAAAAATGGATAGACCCTAAAAGAAGAGCGCAAGAAATGTTCCTAGTAGTGAATATATCACCCTGTAGTGAATATATCCCGAGTGTGGACGGGAAGAGCGCGCCGTGGTTCTTGTTTGGTGGGTGATATATTTTCACTACAGCAACATTTCTTGCGCTCTTCTTTTAGTCATCGTGGCAGTTTGGCATACACGTTCATCTGCTAGGGCCAGGTTCAATCCCAGCAGAGTGAAATTACGTAAGGGGTTATTTTATCAATATATATATATATATATATATATATATATATATATATATATATATATATATATATATATATATATATATATATATATATATATATATATATATATATATATATATATATATATATAAGTGTGTGTGTGTGCAATATGTGGTTATTATGGGTTGTGAGGTATTATCTGGGAAGCGAAATAATTTATCTCCTCAATCAGTCGAATTAATCCGACTTTGCCCTTTGAGACTATTCAGTTTTAATCTGTGAAGGAAACAACGCCCCATATTATCTGAGTTTCCTTTCCTAATTCCAATATCGAATTAAAAGTTGTTTCCATTACGTTATTATTTTTTCCCAAAGGATTATCCGGAAAAAGAAAAAAAAGGCTTTCTTATTTGCAGCATTTTGAATCATTTTGCATTAAGCTTACAGAGTTTCTATTTTCCCAACGCAAGAGAATTCTCTTTATACAAAATACTGAGAACAAACATTTATTTAGGAATTCTTTAAAAGATTTGCAGTTATTGAAACAGATGGTGGGTAGCATGAGGAAGACCATATAATGAGGCTAATAAGGCGAGATAAGAGAGAGTAGAGAGAAAGAGAGAGAGAGAGAGAGAGAGAGAGAGAGAGAGAGAGAGAGAGAGAGAGAGAGAGAGAGAGAGAGAGAGAGAGAGAGAGAGAGAGAGAGAGAGAGGGAGAGAAAGAAGAAGCGGAGAGAGAGAGAGAGAGAGAGAGAAGAGAGAGAGAGAGAGAGAGAGAGAGAGAGAGAGAGAGAGAGAGAGAGAGAGAGAGAGAGAGAGAAATTTAGGGAGTCTAAAAATGCTTGTTTAGGGGTACTAAATATGTCTTATTACGCATTACGCAGGACATTTTAAGCCAAAGCCCATTTGCAAATTGAAGCTTTATAGTCCTTATTGCACTTGAAGACATTATTAAAGGCCTTTAGCGATGCATTACTAATACATCTCTCCATATTAATATCATATTAATATCATTATATATATATATATATATATATATATAATATATCTATTCTACCAGACTTATATATTTATATATATTATATATATCTATATATTATATATATATATATTATATATATACGTACATATATATTATATACATATTATTATATTATATATATTAATATATATATATTTTATATATTATTATAATATATATTAATTATATATATATATATATTATATATATATATATATATATAATATATATATATCTTTCTCACCAGACTCCTGTAAGCGTAGAACGCTTGTCAGTCGTTCTGGACGAGACCCCTCCACCACGCTCAGTCCTTATAGATTCTCAACTCTTCCAGCTCCTCCATCCCACGTTCCCTTCTCTCAACGGCCGTCCTCACGTTATCACTCCATCTGGTTTTTGGTTGTCCAACACTACGCTTTCCATCCAGCCTCGATCTGTAGTACTTCTTCGAGTATCTACCCTCATTTATTCTCATCACATGTCTGTACCATTGCAGCTGACCCTTTTCACACTTTTTTTCTGTACGCTTCGTAACCGTACGTTAGTATTGGTCGCAGTATACACACATATATATTATTATTTTAAACTTTTCGAGGAACATTTCTGTTTCGTAGTAATGGATTATGCATCTTAATGCATTCTTTTAAACTTTTCTATTCTATTATTCAATTCTATATTAATAACATTTCCCGCCCCAAAACAGACTCCAAAATTCGCTCATCTTATACTACAGTTATTACAACAGACCTTGCCTGTCTGATCTCTTGTTGTCGCAAATCTCCTCAATTGAGAAGAGCTCGTGAGACTCATTTTTCTGCATAGTCTCATTTTTGTGTCCATTTCAGAAAGTTTTTGTGTTTTCCTCATTTACTTTAATTTTCTCACCTTCAAACGCCGTGAATGAAGTTATGCTTGTCGCTGATCTGGATTTCAAAGGTTCTTTCCCTAACTCTCTTGTGAATATAGTCTAGACCTCTCGTCTTTTCTCACCAAAGGTGTTATCATATATTTATTTATATATATATACATATATATATATATATATATATATATATAAATATTATATATATTTTATATATATATATATTATATATTATATATTATATATATATATATAGTATATTAATAATATTTATTTATATAAAGATAAATTTTATCTATATATATATATTTTTATATATATATATTATATATATTATATATCTCTTTATTATATATATATATATATATATATATATATATATATATATATATATATATATATATATATATATATATATATATATATTATAATTTCAAAACTTTTATAGTCTATTTTTTAAAAAAATTTATAAAATATTTATATAAGGATAAGCATCGAATTTTCTTAAGGGGACTCAATTGTAAGAAAAGTGTTGTGCTATTCCTGTAATGATCAAACGAAAGTCTACGTAACACTCGAGCCTTTGCAGTTCCTTTTGAGGTCATAATTAGATTCAAAGACTTGCTTTGCCTCTCATTATATTTAATCTTATTCATTGCTTTGTGAATAGGTATACTTGCAAGAAAATTTTGCATATATTGTATATACTCATATATATATATATATATATATATATATATATATATATATATATATTGGTTTTATATATATATATATATATATATATATATTTATATATATATATATATTATATAATATATTTTATATATATTATATATATATATATAATATATATATAAATATAATTTTATATATATATATATATATATATATATATATATATATATATATATAGCAGTGGTGGCTTTTCATGAGAGGCAAAGAAAGCAGAGGCTCTCTTTTTTAAATGGAAGTCTTAGTAGAGATTAGATAGAAAATCTCTCTTGCTCATTTTATTTCGATAATGTATAGTATATACTCATAATATTTAATTTTCATTAAAACAAAAACAAAAATTTACTCGAATTCGTCCCAAAGTATACATGGGGAAGTTAGAATAATATTGTGACTGACAATTTGTAACATTACTAAATATCAAGGCCAAAGTAAACAAGAGCGAAATTAACGGA
>JABUQX010139711.1:12500-24555 GCA_015478945.1 Trachelipus rathkii
TTGATGTTTTCAGATATTATTTTGTATAAATCTATCTTAACTTCACCGGGGTGCTTATTGTAGTTGTTACTATTATAAGTGCAAAAGGATTCCATGATTGTGCGATGGTTCGTGTGATTGATATTTCTATCATCTTTATTTGAGATATTGATAGAGTGGCCTGTGGTACGCCTATGACTTGTTAAAGCTGAATTTTGCTGTCCTTGGTGCAGGGTCATCTGTTATGTTGATTTTTTTCTTCTTCTTTTCAAATCTAGGTTCACCTATATATTTTTTATTGCAAGTATTGCAGGGGGATGTGATATAATATCAGCTTTGGGGGAGATTTCCTTTTCGTTTTGGGGGTTTGAGAATGTTTTTTAAGGTGATGTTATTTGATGGAATGAGGGTAATTTTTTTTGGTAATATTTCTTTTAATGAACATTATGGTAATTGAGGAATTTACTAAAAAGGAGGTGTTGCTATTTTTCGGGGGAAAGGTGCTATAGTACCTCTTTTTTTGCTTTGTTAAATGCTTTTGTGATGAAAACTCAGGATAGTAAGTGAATTTGAAACGTATTGTGGATGTATTTAGTTTCTTGTGCTTGAAGAGGGGAGAGCATATACGAAAAGCACGGAGAAATAGAGAAATGAAACAGCTTATTTTGTGTTTGGGGAATGAATAGATAGCCAATGTAAATAGTTGGTGTGAATGTTGGTTTTTTATATATAGTAAATTGCAAGTGATTGTTTTCATGTTGATTAAGGTACGAGGAGGGGAAGAGTTGTTGGAAGGTATTTCTATCGTAAGGATAAATAGAGTTAATATAGTTTAGGACCATCATTAGGGTTGGTGTTGTGAGGGGGGGAGACAAAAATGTCATCTACATATCTAATTCATAAACTATTGTTTAATAAAGGGTGGGGTAAAATATGAAAAAATTGTTAGTGATAAAATTCTGTTAGTTCCATATATATTTTACTGAGTATGGGAGACAGTGGGGATCCCATACTCAGGCCGAAGGTTTGTTTGTAATATTTGCCATTAAATGAAAGAAGTTATGTTGTAATGAGAGATTAATGAGATGTTTTAATATATGAAACGAGAAGGGCCAATCTCTCATTTAAAAATAACTTCTTTCATTTAATGGCAAATATTACAAACAACTTTCGGCCTGAGTATGGGATCCCACTGTCTCCATACTCAGCTAACATATATATGGCACTTACAGAATTTTATCATATTTTTACCCACCCTTTATTAAACAATAGTTTATGGATTAGATATGTAGATGCCATTTTTGTCTCCCTCCCTAAACCCTAATGATGTCCTAAACTATATTTACTCTATTCATCCCTTCAGTTCAGTATACGATAGAAATGCCTTCCAACATCTCCCTCCTCGATACCTTAATCACATGGAATACCAATTACTTGCAATTTACTATATACTGGAAAACAACATTCGCACCAAACTATATACATTGGTTATCTAATCATTCCCCCAACACAAAATTAGCTGTTCTGTCATCTCTATCTCTCCGTGGCTTTCGTATATGCTCTCCCCTTTTCTAGCACAAGAAACTAAATACATCCACAATCCTTCAAATCACTTTACTTTCCTGAGTTTTTTCATCACAAAAGCATTTAACAAAGGCAAAAAGAGGTACTATAGCACCTTTCCCCCGAAAAATACAACACCTCCTTTTTACCAATTAGTCAATTACCATTATATTCGTTAAAACAAATATTACCAAATATTACCCTCATTCCATCAAATAACATCACCTTAAAAAACATTCTCAAACCCCCAAAACGAAAGAAAATCTCCCCCAACGCTGTATATATCACATCCCCTCCAATACTTGCAATAAAACATATATAGGTGAAACCATATATTTGCAAAGAAGAAAAAATCAACATACAGATGACCTGCACAAGGACAGCATAATTCAAGCTTTAACAAGTCATAGGCGTACCACAGGCCACTCTATCAATATCAACAATATAGATATCAGAATATCATCACACGAACATCGCAAAATCATTTATAATAGTAACAACTACATTAAGATCGCGGTGAAGTTAAGATAGATTTTTATACAAAATGAATATCTGAAAACATCAAAATATTTCCACAACACCATGAAGAAAATAGCAGACCAACTGAAACACACTTGAACTGATGAAGATCAAGAAAGAAATCCAGTCCCTTAGCCTGAATAGGTCTCGCGTGTCAGGACGAAAATTAGCTTTCCTTTTTAAATTTATTTCATTAAAAAAGTGTCTTTAACAATGTTTTGTAATTTGTGTACATATTCGTATAAATGAAGTGACAGTTAAAGCAATACTAAAAAAGATCCAAGGTTCACTCTCTACGGTAAATATTACTACGAAAGTATTCTTAATATATATATTATATATATACTATTATAATATATATATATATAATAATATATATATAGTATATATATATATATTATATATATATATTTATATATATTATATATATATATATATATAATAAATATATATATAGTATATATAATTAATAACAACTTATTCTTCTGAAAATCAATTATTTTTCTCTAAAATTTCTTTCGGAAATATTTATTTAATTGAATAATTAAATGTTCCTTTTTATAAATTTAAATTATTATTAATTGAAATTATATTTATTTTCATCCTAAGTTTTTAGACTTTCAGTGTTTTTTGACTTACATTTCTAATTTTAGCTACGCCCGGCCCGGCCCGGCCCCGGCCGGCCCGGCCCGGCCCGGCCCGGCCCCGGCCCGCCCCGGCAAAATTCCCGCCCCGGTCGGTCCCCTAATATACACAAAATGTTCTTCTCCCAGCTTCTAGATCCCACGAATCGCACTTATATATATATATATATATATTATATATATTATATATATAATATATATATATATATAATATATTATATATATATATATATATATATATATATATTATATATATCAGTGGCGATTCCTGCTTCATGTTTGGACGCATGCAATGCTGGAAACTAAAAAGCTAAAGAAAATGCTTATCCTCTAAAACTATATATATATATATATATATAACCGCATATAAATACATTAAACTTATATATATATATATATATAATATATATATATATATATATATATATATTATATATATATATATATATATATATATATATATATCCATACATTAAACTTAACTTTAAATATTACGGGAAGAGTTTACTTGAACATGAAATCTATTCTCCTGGTCATTTTGCAAAATTCTTCTATTATTAAATTATAAAAATTGTCTTTATTTTCCATGTTTCTTAAGATAATTTTTTTCTATCGATATTAGGGAAAGATTGGACAATCTTACTTTCATTTGAGAGTTTCTCAAATATGTTTTAATTCTCTTGAGAGTTGAAAATGAGCGTTCAACACTCGCACTTGATATTGGTATAGTTAGAGTTAAAATTATCAGTCTATAGAGTTCCTTAAGGCATTCTGAAATCTTATTCTCTAATAAATACTTAAGGATTTCGTCAACATTATCTTTAGCAAAAATTTTGTTTGAGTATGCAATACACAATTCAGATCGCAAACGTGGAAAGTCAAAGTAAGAACGGTAATTTATTTTTAAGGATTGAAAAACCTTTTGAGGAAAACTAATATTGTATGATTTAAATTTTTTTCCATTCAAAAGTTGTACAAATTCCAAATTATTAAAAGACATAAAACGTTCTTTTCATTTGAACAATAATGTTATTAAATATTTGATTATATAACTGTGTATTAAACGTTTCAGGTGATAAACTCGCTTTTTTCCTTAATAAAAGTGAAGCCACATTTCTCTTTTATTTTATTAAAAGTCTCCTCAAATTTCATGTTTCTAAGTTGTTCAATCTTCTTTATAGTGGTCTCGATAATAATCGGGCATATAAATATCCATAGATTTCGTATTCTAAAATATTAAAAAGGTATTTCAGCTAAATGGAAATAAATTAGAGACAATGTCTCTAAACTAAAAATTGAACTGCAAACTTCAGTAGCTGCAAGCCAAGATCTGAGGTGTAAATTTCTGTATTTCCATCAAATTGTTTTGGATTATCAAGACATTAAGACATTAAGACATTAAGACATTAAGAATATACAAGACAGTAAAGAAGCCCACATGGGCCTATCGAGACTGTACCCGTCAAACCCCTAACCAAACATGCTCTTACAACTCACAAGCAACCCTAGGGATTTTTGTCAAATTACTGTACTAAAAATCTACCCAATTTGGCTTAGTCAAAATTAATGAATATATATATATATATATATTATATATATAATAAATATATATATATATATATATAATATATATATTATATATATATATATATATATATATATATATAATCCCAAACCATCCACATGCATTAAAAACTAAGTTTTATGGTCACACATGCCATCTAACATTAATAACTACTATATAAAAACCCGCCAATTTGGCTTCGTCAATATCTTATATGATTACCCAACCCATCCATAAACGTATTAACCCTATTAAATGTTGCAATGAGTCCACTCAACAACCTCCTGTGGCAACCCATTCCAAAATTTAACAACCATATTACTGAATGCATGCTTTTCTTCTTAATTCTTCTATTATGCCCCTGGTCACTGTCTATGCTCTTCCTATGAAAAAATTTATTGGCCTCTGTATTATCAAATAGATTAAATATTTTGTAGACTTGTATCATGTCCCCTCTGAGAATCGCCTTTCTACAGAAAACATTCCTACTCCTTCAAGCTCTCCTCATAGCTTCTTACCCTCAAACCCAAGAAATCAATCCTTGGTTGCTTCTAACGTTGCACTCTGTCTACATATTAAGTCTTTTCTAAATAAGGGGCCCAAACTTGTGCACAATACTCTATTACTGGCCTAACATAGCCTAGTTATACAGTATACTTATTACTTCTGTGGCTCTGTAAACATAACATTGCGAATTTTTATGCCCAGCAATCTTATTGCTTTATTCTAGCTTCGCAAAACACTGATACTACTTTCAAATTACTGCTTATAATCACCTAATCTTTTCTTTGGTCCACAGACTGCAAGCAATCCCCATTCATCATCGTAGTTAAAATTTTTTTGAGTAACCTAGGTGAAGACCTTACACTTTTTACTTTTAAAATTCATTTGCCACTTAATCTGCACACCCAAGAAGTTTATCAAGATATTTTTGAATCTTTATGGAATCTTCACTATTCCTAACTGAGGTGGCCACTTAGTATCATCTGCAAACTTAGAAACCTGCATTTAAGTCCTGGTCTAAATATTATATATATGAGGACAAAAGTGGCCCCAGCACTGACCCCTGTGGGACACCACTCTTTACTATTTCCCATGATGATTTATTGCCATTTTGTTGTACACACTGTTTTCTATTTCGCAAACACTCTTTATCCAACCAGTACCACTCCACCTCTAACACATTGCAAATAACTTTTTCATCAGCCTTATGTGGGGAACCTTATCAAAAGCTTTACTAAAGTCTAAATATACAATATCAACTGGATCTCCTGGGTCAATGCAGTCAGTAATGTATTCCATAAATTCTAAAAGTTTTGTCTGACATGACCTACCTTTCTGAAACCGTGCTGGGGTAATACAATACCTTGTTATTTTTTAAATATTTCTCTATATGACTTTCAGTAACTTTTCAAAACATTTACAACCAGAGATGTTAAGCTAACTGGCCTATAAATTTCCAAATCTTCCTTACTAACCTTTTTATAAATAGGCACAACATATGGCTGTTTTCCAGTCATCTGGAACCTCACCAAATGTTATAGATCGCCTAAAAATCAAATACAGGGCCTTTGCAATGCTGATACTACCCTTCAGAATTCTACCATAATATCCCATCAGGCCCTTCAGCTTTACCTGGATCAATGATCTAATAAACGTTTAATATCTTTACGTCAAATTCAAATTCTGAAATACTTAAATGCTTAACTATTCTAAGTTTTCTTTAACTCTTTCAACGAGTCGTGATGAATAATTCCACTGATTTGGAGCCAATTTTAAATATATATATATATATATATATATAAATGAAAATTATATATTATATATATATTTATATATATATATATATATATATTATATATATATATATATATATATATATATATATAAAAATTATTAATATATATATATATATAATATTATATATATATATAATATAATAATAATATAATATATATATATTATACTTATATTATAATTTTCTCTAAAAAATTATGATAAACACCCCAAAACTGAAATGCGTAATGATGAATAAAGGCGTTATGTGAAAAAAAGCAACTAAATTTAAACCTTATTCACTTTTGATTTAAGATCTAAATAACATTAATTTTCTCCCTTTAATAGAAGCAGAAAAATAACTGGGTTTTAAAGGCATAATGATAAAAAAAAAGGTAGTAAATTAGCCGTATTTTAGTTTGTGCGGTAAGGCTATATTGAATAAATTGTTTTCCTCAATCGATAAGCAATTTGGTCATTACACTTAAATTTAACCCTTCACCATATTTAACTAATTAGTTGGGGTATTTTTCTTAGAAGCGGATTTTTTTCTGAAGTCTTTGCATTCAAAGTCAGCATATAAAATTTACTTTATAAAATGTATATCTCTTTAATTTTATATTAAGATTAATGAGCAAATGATACATGCTGTAATTATTTTTTATACTTAATGTAATTTCGCATTCATTGCATTCTTTGTATTCATGGAGAATAACGCCACTGATATATATTATAATATATATATATATATTATATATATATATATATATATATATATATATATATTTTGGTTAAAAAATAAAATATAAAGATAGAGATAAAAATATATATTATATATAACGTTTCGAATCCCGATGATTCATCATCAGCTAAGTTTTAAAATAAAAAGATAAAAAAACAATTCAAATATTATAATAATAATAATAATAATAATAATAATAATAATAATAATAATAATAATAATAATAATAATAATAATAATAATAATAATAATAATAATAATAATAATAATAAAACAACTAATAATAATATAATATCATAGTAAAAATAAATGTTACAAGAGTTATAATATACATAATATATTATTAATCTAATAATAATATAATAATAATAATAATAATAATAATAATATAATAATAATAATAATAAATAATAAAGACATTAAGAGTAAGTGGAAAGTAACTATACCTTCGATAGAAGGACACGAAACCACATGGGCTGTATAACAGTGAAAGATGAGACCCGAAAAAAGAGAAACCGAAAAAAAAGCGAGTAAAAAAAAATTAGTCTGTTGAAGAAAGAAATAGAATTTTCGTTTTTATTTTGTTTTCGTGCTTGTTTTGTATTAATTACTAAGACTGTTAGGGACATTAGTTTTATTGGCCGTTATTGTCACTCTTTTAATTACTTTGTTTTCTATTTTATAGTTTTTAATTCTATTACGTTATTATTTTACCAATTTTACTTTTAATATTTACAGAGCATTTACTTTTAATTATGTTTTCGTGTCCTTGTATCTAACTGTATATTTCGTGTACATTAATTTTTAATGTGATTATTTATTTATTTATTTATTTATTTATTTATTTATTTATTTATTTATTTTTTTTTTATTTTTACTTATTTATTTATAATTATTATTATTATTATTATTATAATTTATTCATTTAAATGTTTTTTATTAATTATTATTTAATTATTATTATATTAATTATTAAATTTTATTTTACAAATTATTATTAAAAATTTAAATTATTCCTTATTAAAATTATGATTTATTCATTAAATTTAATTTTATTTTAATTCGTGTTTAATCATATTATTTTAGATTAGTCGAGTAGTAAAAACAGAAAACTGTGCACACGTTCTATACGTATAAGTGAGTACTTATTTGCTTACATGAGTGATTATAGTTATGTAATAACGCACATACGTTTATGTGCATTTGCACATAAATGTATTTTTATTTTTGTTTGTTGTTTTTGCTGTTGTTTAGAATTTTGTTTTGATTCACATATCACAAACACAACCCCACCAACACACACACACCACAAACACACACACACCAACACACAAACACACACACACTGTTATTATTTTTATCTTTGTATTTGTTTTGTTTAATCCTACTGTTTTGTTTTTGTTGATGCGGTGCGCAATTCTATACTGTAATATAATATTAAGGGCACCTTGTTACCGAACCCAGGTTCCGGCCCGGAAACTTCCGGCGGAACCCGATTTTTTTTTGGAAGTTTTGTTTTCCCCGGTTTTCCGGGGGCCAACTAGCCCTTGGTTCGCCGAACAAACGGAAACTTTTCTCAACTTTTTTTCAAATTGTTCTTTTCCTTAATAAATCCAGAATGGGATTTTTGTTCCCATTTACACAAGTATGATTAATGGCATAAAAATAATATTGGGAAAATTGATCTAACAGTTTCGTCCCTCGTAAGAAACGCGGGGGGTTTAGTTCCGAAACCCCCTAGTTATGTAGCGAATATCGCGGTATAAATTTTTAAACCCTGAAAAATTCATTAATTTTAAAATTTTTTTTACCTTTTGGCATAAGAGAAATGAATAAAATAGCGCCACAGTTATTTTTATTTATCCCTAATAAATAATTGGAATAAATTTTGCCCAGATCAAATATTTTTTATTTAAAAAACAAGTATATAACATATTTTTTATGACTTTGTTTTTAATAGTGGAATAATTTATTAAACCCATTTAGTAACGTTACTATAACATATCTTAAAAATGGAAAAAAGTTTTTTAAGTTTTTTTTCAATGAATGTTCATTGATATCTATAACAAATTATGATAATTAAATTTAGTAAATTGTTTTTTTTTATATATTTTATTGAATAGCCTGAAAAAAAGGACTGTAATTAATAAAATTTTTAAAAGTTAGCCAATTGGGGGAGCACAAAATATTTTTCTTTCTCAATTATAAAATGAAGTTTGAAGGTGTAAGAAGAATGAAAAAAGCCAGTTCCCAGAAGCCCTGTTACGGTTGTTTGGCTTGCTTTTTTTTTTTTGAGAAATACATCGTTATTCGGTATTTCTGACTTCTTTTGCATGTCTTTTTTCCGTTTAAAAAATTATTTTCCTTTTTTTTTTTTTCTTTTTTTATTTATGTGAAATTTAATCAATACTATATATATGAATTATATTTTTTTTTTATTTTTTTTTTTTATGCCAATTTTTATTTTATTTTTTACATTATTTAAACATATGTTTTACAGATTTTAATTTTTATTTTTGGTAATTTTTTGTAATTTTTAATTTTTCCTTTTTATTATCTTTTTTTTGCAACCGCGGGTAATATGCAAAATTCCCGCGGGTTCTTATAACGAACCGCGTTTTTACGAAGGGAACGACTGTTAATGTTGGAAAAAAAAATAATCATACTAGAATGACTTTTTCGACTTCTATACCTTTTTTCCCGAAACTTTTTAATTGAAAACAAAATTTTCAACTCGAGGGTTAAACTTTTTAAATTACCTCTAGAACGGGTTGGGGGATATTTTGATTTTTTTGAGATTTTTTTTTTTTTTTTTTGGGGGGTTTTTAATTTTTTTAAGACCAAATTTGCTTTTTAATTAATAATTTTTAAATAAATTTAATAATCTTTGAAAGCCTAAATTAATAATAAGTTTGGTAAATATAAATTTTTAGTTTAATTTACTTTATTTAAAATTATATTATATATATATATTATATAAATATATATATATAATATATTAATAATTATTATATATATATATAATATATTATATAATAATATAATTTATAATATATATTTATAATATATATTTTTATATAAATATTATTTAAATATATTATATATATATATATTATATATAATATATATATATATTTATTATATTAATATATTATATTATATATTATATATATTTATATAATATATATATATATATATATTTATATTTTATACATTATAATATATTATATTTTTTTACCATTCTACCCAAGGTAAAGGGGCGGAAGCCCCTGTTTTAGTTTGGGGCCAGCAAAATCTTCTTCCTTTCTGGCCCAGAAAACTCTAGTCCCCCTAGAGTATCCAGAAAACTATCTTTCTCGCCAACAAAGAAATTTTACCGTATCCTTAGTCCTGAATTATACACTTCAGGTAGGTTTTTTTTTTTACCCTTTAGTGAAAACCTAAGAATCTTTTTTTTTTCCATTTTGCCTCCAAAAAATTTGTTCTCTCAAGAGCTTCCCAGAAAGAAATTAGGTTTGAATTCTTGCGCAATAGGAAAAATCCAATGCCTGGTCAGGAGTTTTTTTTTTAAAAACAAGCAAAAGTAAAAGACGGGGTTTTTATTCTAGTGTATACTGTACTATATATATATTATATTATATTAATATATATTATATATATATATATATATATTATATATAATAATTATATATTATAATATATATATTAATATATATATATATAATATTATATTATATATTCTATATAATATAATATATTTTATATATATTTATTATAATATATATATATAATATATTATTAATATATATTATATATTATAATATATATATATATTAAATGTTATATATAATATATATATATATATTATAATATATATATTATATATATAATAAATTATATATATTATATAGATTATATTTTATAATTATAATTTAAAATATATATATTTTTAAATTATATTATATATAATTATTATTATATTATATTATAATAAATATATATAAAATTTTATATTATATATTATATTATATTATATTTTAATCATATATATTATATATAATAAAAATAATATATATATATATATATATATATATATTATATATTATATATATTATATATATTATTATATATATATTAATATAATTTTTATATATATTATACGGTATATATATAATATAATATATATATTAATATAATTATTAATTATAATTATATTATATATATATATATAATATATTTTATAGTGGGTTTTAAATAATACTGTAAATAATAATCTGAGTACTCTTAAATTTTATTAATTTACTTTATAAATGACTGAAAAACAACAGAAATGAATTTAACTTAATTTATGTAGATAAAAAATATACTTAATCATTAATTAGGTTTAACTAGCCTAAGGGAATTTAAATTTATTAATTCTTAAAGAAAAAAGTGGTTCCCCTAAAAATAATAAAAAAGAAAATCATGATTTTTCATAAAAAAAAAAAATTACGTTAAAAAATAAGTTTGATTTAAATTTTGGGATCTTTTTTTTGTGCCATTCCTCTTTCTAAGAATCTAGACCCTGGGGATAAATAAATTTGTACAGTATTATTAAATATTTTATTATTTAAATTATTATTATTATTATTAATTATTATTAATTTAATTAATTATTTATTTATTAAAATTATTATTTAAATATTAAATTTATATTAAAAGGAAAAATTAACTTTTAAAGCAGATTACTACAACAAAATATAACTTAAAATGTTTTTTTAAGGCCAAAAATTTTAAATTATTTTTAAAATTGATTCATGGTTTTTCTTACTTTAAAATGAAATTTTTTTGAAATTTTGAAATGGTTTGTGGTAAATGGGAATAAGTTTTTTTGATCCTCCATTTTTGTTAAAGGTCCAATCCTTTAAATCTCAACACGTTACCGCCTTTCTGAAAAAAAACATTTTTAAACTTTGAAGCCCCGTAGAACTTTTTTTTAAATAATAATTTTCCCGTTTCATCCACAAAACCGTACGACTTAAAAAGGCCTGGCACCCGAAGCTGCTCCGGCCGCCTCTGCCCAACCGCGAATTTTCGTTTTTTTGGCTGGGGCGAAAAGCCATCCTCATCCTTGGTCTTCACAGCCGCTCCGGCCGCGGAAGCTGCGATCAATTCCCCCGGCAGTGCTGCCAAAGGAGACTGCGAGCGTAAGGAACTGTTCATTTCATCAATAATAACTAACATTCTCTTTTTCCGCGATCCCGTTATATCGGCATTAGCGAACGATTG
>JABUQX010139712.1:0-5000 GCA_015478945.1 Trachelipus rathkii
ATATATATATATATATATATATATATATATATATATATATATATATATATATATATATATATATATATATATATATATATATATATATATATAAAATAACAATATTATATAGACATATAGATTATATGTATATATATACTGCTCCTATATACTTTCTGTAATATATATAAATAGCTTACCTTGAATTTAGAGACACTTCTTCTCTGTTGAACTTGTAAAAGTCACTTGATTCTAAGAGTTGAATCTGAGCCTTTTTATACTCTGTAAATCCCCTCTCCCCTTCACCCAAAATCCCCTCCTTCCATTGTCTCCTTTGTATTCAGACAACATATGTTCGCACATCTGGCACTTTCTTTTGTTTCGTACAAAATTTTTCCCCTTAATTACTTGTGTGTGTGTCTTGGTTTGCAGCTGCAGGCTTCATAAATTTACACTTGTCAATTAAAAACGAAAATTAGTTTTAAAAGAAATGTCAAATGAAAATTAATTGCCTCTTTCTTTCTTTTAAACACTATGGGAAAAACCATTAATTATCTCTTATTTCAAAAGTCTTTGTGTGTGTCTTGGTTTGCAGCTGCAGGCTTCATAAATTTACACTTGTCAATTAAAAACGATAATTAGTTTTAAAAGAAATGTCAAATGAAAATTAATTGCCTCTTTCTTTCTTTTAAAAAACACGATGGGGAAAAAACCGTAATTATCTCTTTTATTTCCAAAGTCTTTGTTGTTTACGTCGTAAGTTTTTAAACTACATCAGAGGTGGGGGTGGGGGTTCAATACAAGTAATTAAATCTCCCTTCTTACAAGTCATAAATTTTTTTAAAACCTGTCAGAAGAGTTGGAAGTGAGGAGTTCAATACAAGTAATTAAATCTCCCTCCTTAAAAAGTCATGAAATTTTAAACCTGTCAAGTTGAAGTGAGGGTTCAATACAAGTAATTAAATCTCCCCTTCTTACAAAAAGTCATAAATTATTCTTTATAGACTTAAAGGTAATTAAATTTTTCTCTCCTCATGGATTCCCAGGCCATTTGTTATTTTACGATATAATTGACAGCTGATACATTACACCTTTAGGCTTAAGCTATAATTAGATTTCCTTTCTCTGGTTCAATCCCCTTCTCCCCTCTCTCTCCCTCCTTCTCTTCCCCTCATTTTATTTAGTCGAATGCCAGCGATTGAACAGTGAGGATGTCGTGCTGCTGCTGCTGCTGCTCTGACGGAGCCGGCGTCGGCGCGAAAAAATTAATTTGCATGTATGCGCGCGCACGCGTGTATTGTACATACGTATACGTGTATATATATATATAATATATATATATATTTATATATATATATATATATATATATATATATATATATATATATATATATATATATATATATATATATATATATATATATATATAAGGGGGTGAGGGGGTGAGGGTGGGGGTGGCGGGGTGTGTGCGTGTGCGTATGCGTGTATTCTCTCTTGCATGAACGGATTCTCTAAGCATGTACATATTCTCTAAGCATGTACATGATACTAACATGTACATGTATGTATATATATGCTCACCTCACCTATATTTTTCAGTTCCAGGATCCAGTTCACGGATCATAGATGCTGCTGTACCTTTTCAAGCGCTGGAATTATGGGGTACAATCAGTACTTCGGTTTCAGTCGCCCTGGAAACGCGAGCCCCTTTCAAATCCTGGAATCCTTCAGGATTCCAGGATTTCAGATTTCAGTCCCTTTCAATATAGCACTTTAACTACTCGCCAGTCCGGCCCTCAGTGGGATATACTGGTTTTATCTTTAAGACACTTTTAATTAAATTAAGCACTCACAATTAAACACATTGTATTTTAACTAAGAAACTTAAGAAACTCTATCACAAAGAGCAAAGTAGTCGCACTATATTTCGCTTTTCAGATTGCACTTGTCCCTACGAATTCAAACTTTGGTATGATGAGCTAGCTAGGTCTTGGCCCTTGAAACTTAGTGGAGGAGTCACTGTGGCCCTTAAGCTAAAAGGTTTGGAGACCCATGATTTAAGGATTTCTATTCTAAACCCTTAGCTGCATTCTTTTTAATTTGAAGACAGCTCTCAAATAGCTCGCCTTTCTGTTCGGTCTCAGCGTTTTCCTTTTTCATTTTGGAACATATAATTGACGAGACTCAATCAATATGTTGGTTTGCTTCTGTGGTCTATACTGACATCTTTGAAAAACTTTTCTTTCTTCAATTTTTCCCATTACATTTAACTAATACAATTTCGAGCACTAAGTATCGGGAATGTTTGGGTATTAAATAATCTAAATTTGTGTTTTTCTTCTTATATAGGATTTTCCTCTAGGCCTATAACCATTTCCAACGACAGGTTTGAATATTTTATATATACAGTGTATATATATACAGTATATATATATATATATATATATAAATGTATATTATATATATATATATATTTAAATATATATGTGTACCTATAATATAACATATAAAATATATATATATATATAATAATAATAATATATAATAATATATATATACTATGCCCATATTAACAATAATATAATAATAATAATAATAACTTAATAATATATATATATATATATATATATATATATATATATATCTATATATATATATATATATTGTATAACCCAATAACAATATATATATATGTAGCAATAACAGCAGCAACTCTATGCAGTATATATAATGTATGTATGCTCACTTATATATACATAACCTTTGCTCTCTTTGCTGTATGCTCTTATATATATATATATATATGTATATATGTATATATATAATATAATATATATATGCTGCTATGTGTGTGTGTGGTAGTATTTGTGTTGGCACCAGGTTTAATGCTATTAGAGTGGCCTTTTATTTGTTCTCTTTGTAGAGAAGCTCCAAGTTACATACACTCCTTTCTGGAGGAATCCTTGGAAGTAAAAAACAATAAAACTTTATTCAAATTAAGCTGAGTGGAGATGTCATGCTTCTTTATTGTAATAAACTCGGTTACGCACAGAATAACAATGCTATGTGAAGGATTCTCAAAGATTCAGCTCTTTTATTGTCTTACGCCCTTACATTATAGTTTTTTTGTAATACTTTTCCTCATGTCTGTGTTTATCTTTGTCTCTGAGTTAACACTCGTATGTCCATACCTTTTTAAAATACAATTCGTATAAGTCTATCATCCACATCTATCTATCTATCTATCTATCTATCTATGTAATATATGTATATATATATGTAGCAACATATATATATATATATATATATATAATATATCATATATATATATATTATACAGTATATATGTATGCTATATATATAATATGTTTATGTATGTTTATAGCCAGCAATAGTTACATGTGTTTATATGTATATATATATATATGACAATAATATATATATATATATAATAACATATATATATATATATATGTATGTAATATGTATATAATATATATATATATTTATATAATATATAAATAATAATATATATAATATAGTATAACAATATAATATATATATAACTACACGATATCACTAATATACTAATATATATATATCATATATATATCATAATATAATATTATAATATATGTATGTATATATATATATATAATATATGTATATGTATATATATATATATATAATATATATATGTATATATATTTATATATATATATATGTATAATAATAATATATATATATATATATATATATAATAATAATAATATATACTTTGTATGTATATATGTATATCTATGTATATAATATATATATATATATAATAATATGTATAATAATAATATGTATAATAATAATAATAATATATATGTAATAATATGAAATAATAATATGTATAATAATAATAATAACATATGATTTTGTTGCTTTTTCAAGCCTCATAAATAAAACATTTACTCTAGAAATAATATGTAATAATATATATATGCATAATAATATGTTTATATATGTAATAATATGTAATATAATAATAATATAATATATAATAATATGTATATATATATAATAATAATAACTAATAATATATATATATGTTTATGTATATGTATCAATAATAATAATATATAATAATAATAATAACTTAATAATAACATATATATATATATATAATATATAATATATGTATGTATATGTAATATATGTATATAATGTATGTATGTAACCAATATATATCTAATAGTATATATAATTGAGGATACGACGAGGCGTCATACGTTACATATGTAATATATATCATGTATGTATCTAATAACCAATATCTATTATAATAATAATATAATAATGTTAATTAATAATATATATAATAATATAATAATAATAATAATATCTAATAAGATAATAATAATAATAATAACAAGTATTATATATATATATGTATATATACAATAATAATATGTATATATATATATACAATATATATATATAATATAACATAATATATATACTGTTATATATAAATATAATATATATATATATATATATATATATATATATATATATATATATATATATATATATATATATATATATATATATATATATATATATATATATATATATATATTTTCTCTTAACATAATATATATATAAATATATCTTTTGCGGTGGCTTAATATATATATATATATATATATATATATATATATATATATATATATATTGACACTTCTCTCATAAGAAGTTTTTCCAGGTATGATTATTATTTTAAAATCTATTGTTTCCGCTTTTAATTATTTTTGATTCATAGAAATATCAAATAGTTTAATTTGAATATTTATTCAAATTTATTTAAAATTATAACATATAATTATTAAAAGCATTTAATTGCTTGATTTATTGTTTTCCTTCTACTTCTTTCATTGTGCCAAAGATAAGTTATTCACAAAATGACGTCAGGTACCGACGCTTAAAAGGTAAAATAGTCGAAAAGCTTCCCTTCGAGAGCTAATATAACATAC
>JABUQX010139712.1:12500-19896 GCA_015478945.1 Trachelipus rathkii
TACTCGGTTCACCTCTTCAAGGACTGAGTGACAAAGGATTGGTGTTGATATGAATTTAGCTACTTTTATTCTTATCTTCATTTTTGGCAACTTGGTAGTTTTTTTTAGCTCGGCATCTGTTTTTATTTTGTGATTTTAATAAGTTGTTTATGTACTAATAAATTAATTTTTACTTCCATCTTTGAAAAAATATCATCTCAAGGGTTTTTATCATCAATAAATAACAAACTACGAGCATTTATAGTATTACAAGATCAATATATATATATATATATATATATATCTTATATATATAATAATATATATGCTATATATATATATATATATATATATATATATCTGCTGCTGCTGCTTATATATATATATATATCAGTGGCGATTTCCTGATTTAGGGGATGGGATGTGCTTTATATATATATATATATATATATATATATATATATATATATATATATATATAACATACAAATAATTTTAAATAAATATATAGATATACAAATATATTATATATATTTATAAAATATATATACACTTATATATATAACCAATATATATCTTTATATATATATATATATATGCTCTTTATAATAATATAATAATATATATATATATATATGTATATATAATATATTTATATATATGTAATAAATATAAATAAAAGTAACTTAATAATAATAATATGTATACATATATATAATATATATATATCTCTATACTACTAATATAACAACAATAATAATAGCAATAAAAATATATATATAATTCTTTCCTACCAGTTACAGACTGATATGTATAATATATATATATATATATATATATATATATATATATATATATATATATGTATATATATATATAATATAATAATATGTATTTATATATAATATATATTTATATATATATATATATATATATATTTATAATATATCATATAATATATATATATATATGTAACTATATATATATAGGCATATGTATGTAGCCACTGTAGCCCAATATTATCTTTCATATGTACTCATATGCTGCTCAACAACCTTATTATAGCTGTAATATATAATATATATGTAATCTGTATAATATATATATTTATAATAATAATAATAATATATGTATATATGTATATTATACCTATATATATATATATAACCAATAATATATATATGTATAATATATATATAATATAATAATAATATATATATAATAATAATATACATATATTATATATATATATATACATATATAATATATATAATATCTAATATATATATAATTCCTTTCTACCGGTTATGTACATATATGTACCCATGTATATGTATATATATAACTATATATATATGTATATATATGTATATATATATATATATATATATATATATATAACTCTCATATATATACTGGATTGCACGAACCAACCGAAAGAGGTGAGTTAGTTTTTAAAATTAATTAAGAAATTAGATTGCTTTCGGACTTTCTCACAACAGGAAGGATTTAATAACGCTGAAGAAAAAGGTACGAAAGGATTTGGGACGGAGACAAAGGAAAAGAATAATCAGGAAAATATCCCGCAGAATAGCGGTAAGTCTGGAATTATTTTTGAAGTTACGTTTTTTTATTAATAGAGATGTTTCCTTTTTTAGAAAAGTTTATAACTGAAATATTTATGTGTTTTAGGGATTAAACTTTGGGACTAAAGGCTGGAAAACTAATTACTGACGAGTGAAAACTAATCTATGGAGTCCGATGCTATGAAGATAGTTGATTAAAACGAAGGATACCTTCTGATCACTGGACTGAATTGAAGTATATCCAGTTGTAAATAGTACCATCTCTTCAAAGTTTGGACCAAATTAATTAAAGTTGCGCGTCAAACACAAATTACAAATTAAGGTTTAAACAGGATTCGATAAACTTGTGAGGTATTCGTGAATATGTGCTTATAAATTGCGTAAGTTGTACTGCTTCCTTTTACTTATTTTTGACACTATTTAATTTCAAGTAGCTATATTGCTTTAATTCAGAGTGTTGTTATTTATTGCTAAAGTTTGAACATTGCTTTTAAAATAAAGAAAAGAACTTTTTGGAATGAATTAGTAAACGAACACTTTTTAAAGATTTTGGTGATTATTATTTATATATTAAAAGGTCTTGAACATTGCTCGAAAAATAAGAGAAAAGAACCTTTTGAAACAATTTAACATGTGCTTGTTATTTGTAGCTGAACTGCTCACGTGACTTTTGGGTTTACTTGTCCTTTTTGCTTCCTCAGAATTTGCTCCACAGGCTGTGCGTTTAAATATAACATTTGCGAGAATAAGGTGTAGATATTATGAGAAACCATTTATTAAAGATTACTATAACCATTTATTCGTATGTATTGTTATTGTTGAAATATTAATTATGAAAATCATTGTTTATTCTTTCACCCTCCATTTTTGCACTATGTAAATCAGGTATATAACACAGGAAAAGGGACTCATTCCATTTCATTTGGTGGCATCGTAGTGTGTAGGAGAGAACCCTTTTGAAAAATAAATATTTGCAAAAATATATATATATATATATATATATATATATATATATATATAAACCACATTAAAATATAAATTAAAATAGTCTCTGTGCAAAAATCCATGTGCGAAATTATAAGCGCACAATTTTAAGGTATTTGAATAATAGAAAATGAGAGCGAGAGAGCGAGCGTGAAATAACACTGAACGAACGGAATTTAGGGAGTTCAAATTTTTAGCGCACATGAAAAGCTTCCTTTTTGATACGGTAACTACTGTAAAAAATAAGCTAATTGGAAGTTTAGGAGCATTTAATTTTTTAATATTTTATTGAATAATTGTGTACAAAATTATCTTCAGCGCAATATCTTCAATTTTTAAAAAAAACCTAATTAGCTTTTGAATGGTGTGTCGCATAGCACATATAGAAAAAAAAATATATATATATATATATATATATATATATATATATATATATATATATATATATATATATATATATATATATATATATATATATATATATGTCTTACAGATTACCACCGCTCACAGGATGGCCCTTTCAAGGAGGGGCAGAAAATAAGATATAAGAAAAACCCAGCCAAGCCGAAGTTTAAGGCAAATCTCTCTCTTCCAAGGTGAGGGCAGAAGTGGGCTTTAAAGAGGGAGGATTAAATACGTAGGAGAAGAGCAGAGAAGATGGCAAAGGGTTCCACAAGCAAGTGGATGGAAAGGAAAGGAGGCACCACAGCATAACAAAGTCTTGGGGTTTTCGATACTCACACAGAAGATTCATGCTAGAGCAAGACACCCCTTGTGCCACGTGGGCGACAAAATGGAGGTGGACTGCGAAAGGCCAACTCCCCCGATCATTTGCCGTTGTATATATATATATATATATATATATATAATATGATTATATGTATGTATATATATAATAATAATAATAATAATATATATAATAATATAATAATATAATATATATATATAATAATATATATATAATATATATATATATATAATATATATATATGTTATATATATAATGTGGCCACGCCAAAGAGACATCTCAACCTTCTATCTGCCGTGCTATTGCTTTCAAAACTTTTCTTTTTAAAGGTTTCGAATCCGTGCTTGACCGGATTATCTTTTAAAAATTAATAATTATTTCTTGTAATCTCATTTCCAATCGTCAGCATGGTTTCCGTAATAGAATCCTTGACTATTTCGATGATACTCTTACTCTTCTTAATCTTCTGCTCTTCTTCATTTCGTCAAACCTTTTGCCGTTTCCATGGGGATAATAATAGGTTTCATTTACAAACTTCCTTCTTTTCCCTCATAGTATCTTTTTTTCTGATCTTCTTTTCGGTCCTTTTGTTGTAGATGTTGTGGACGTCATTATTAGTCTTTTAAATCCTCTATCAGCAACGTATTACCTATCCACAGCTTCGTCAACGAATCTACACTTTATTATTCCTTTAATTTTGAAAAGTATCCTTCTTGTCAGCAATAACTGATGCAACTATAATTGCCTTGGAACGATCTACTGCTAATCTTTCTCGTATTTTAAACATGGTAGTTTGCAAATCTCAAACCCACAAATCCTTGAAATGTTTATTAGACCTAAACTTTCTCATAACTATAACAAAGTTTATCAAAAACACAACTCAATCATTCCTTAGTTTTCTGTCTTGGTTATCCTTTCTCTCATGATTTGTTTTAGAAGGGTCACTTTGTTTGTCTTAATAAAAAAAATTCTATGGGGTCATGCTGGGGTACCTTCAGAACTTATACAAACCTAGAGTATACGTTACATAGCTGGGCTGTTTTACTCATCCAACTTTACCATTTGGAATGGGTGGAAATTATAGTTTTTACCTCATTAACTTACCCACTCTCACTGATTAACCCTAATCTCTCTAGCAGTCGAACTATTGCATTACTCATATGCTATTCCTCTTACAACGAAGACTGCTCTTCTGAACTCATTAGTCTCAAACCTCCTTCTTTAAGTAGAGCTCTTGCGAATCGTCATTCCAAAACAATGAAACATTACATATGTGATCTCTTTTTTTTCAATTCTGATTTTAAACCACTTTTCGACTTTAATTGAGACACGATTAAAGATTTTATTTTCATAACATCGTTATCTCTCTGATTCAAATTGTTAAAACTCTCTCTCTCTCTCTCTCTCTCTCTCTCTCTCTCTCTCTCTCTCTCTCTCTCTCTCCTCTCTCTCTCTCTCTCTCTCTCTCTCTCTCCCTGAATAAAGGAATTTGTTATCATTTCATCCTTCCAGCAACTTCATAGCCTTGTGACATATGCATGTAGCATATTTAAACAAGTCTTTTAAGAATATCAAATGATCAAGTGTCCAGGAGTTTAAATCCTTCCAAGATTTTAATTATTCTGTCATCATTATTCTGTTATCCAAAGGTTGCACTTTTTTTCACATGTTTTGAAGAGTATTTTAACAGCTTTCTTAATTATTTTACAGTTTGACCTAAAATACCGTACTAGCACAATGTAATAATATTTAAATCATTAATCTATGGTTCTAGCTTTGAGCTTTGTCACACACACATACACACACACAAACACACACCTACACACACACATATTATATATATATATATACTAGTATATATATATATATAATATATATATATATATAATATATATTATTATATATATATATATATATATTATATATATATAATATATATATCATATATATATTATATATATATATATATATATATATATATAAAATATTATATATATATATAATTATATATATTATATATATACATATATATATGATATATATATATTATATATATATATATATATATATATATATATATATATATATATTGAGTCCTATCATGACTTGAGTCTATCCATTTTTTGGCCATAACCAAAAAGTTTGGTCACAATTTCTTTTCAATTTAGGAATTGCGCGTCTTCCAATAAGAGTAAAATACAAAAAGTGGCTGATTGGTCCATGTCTTTGGGTACTTGATTGATGCTGATACGTAGAGGATGAAAGGTTAGCATAGAGTTTAATAACTTTTCCATCCGCTTTCCTTCACGGTCCTCCTTGCACACTAAAGACATTCTGATTCCAAAATAAATATATACAGTATGGTGTGTATGTGTGTGCCGTGTGTGTTTATTATATATATATATATATATATATATATATTAATATATATATATTATATTATAATATATATATATATATATATATATATATATATGTATAGACTTTATAATGGAAGTCTAGAAAATTAAGGCCAGAAGCTATTCATTTATTTCCCCTTTATAGAATTCACCTACTAAATGAATAACATCAACCGGAATGCATTAAATTATAATATCTTTCTGAATAAAATCTTTTTTTCTTCTAGAAGAAGAGGAAGAAGAAGAAGACGAAAAGGAGGAAGAGTGTCGCTAAATTATGTAAGCTTTTATATTCTTATATAAGAAAATAAAATGAAACTTTCATAAGACGAATTTATGCAAGAAATTCTGCTTTCTTCACAAAAGACGAAAATCTAATACACTTTTATATATATATATATATATATATATATATATATATATATATATATATATATATATATATATATATATTATATAATATATATATATATATATATATCTATATATATATTGTTATATATAATATATATATATATATAATATATTAATATATTATATATATATAATATATATATATAATATATATAACTATATACTATATATATATATTATACATTTATATATATCATTTATAATATATATATATATATATATATATATATATATATATAATATATTATATATATTATATATATATATATTTAAATCCTTATATATATATATTTAAAATGTTTTATTATTATAATCATGGGTGTTTAAAATATTTCAAATAAACAGTATAATTTTCATTATTTAAAATATTTAAATTCTATATATATATATTTATTATATATATATAATATATATATATATATATATATATATATATATATATATATATATATGTAATATATATATATAATATATATATATATTGTCTTTATTTATTTTTCTAACATATACTATATATATGTATTTTATATTAAAAATATAAAAAATAAAATATAAATTATTTATTTATTTTATATATATATATATATAATACTATATATATATATATATATATATATATAGTATATATATATATATATATATATATATATATATATATATATATATATATATATATATATATATATATATCAGAAACAAATTTAGAACTGCTAACACACGCTCACAGTTCGTAAAATGATAAGGATAATTAACCTCCCCTGCTGGGTTTCGAACCCGCACCCTCGCTGTTGGTAAAGCAAGTGTGTTACCACCTGACCACGATGAGCTAAAAGGAAATCACCGTTTTAATTTTAAAAATTGCTATCTTCCCAGAAGAATAAGGCATGTCAGTACTTAGAGAGTGACCTTTGGCAGACCTCTTCGCTCACATTATGCTGATAAGTAGGATACTTTTCGAAATTAAGATAAATTATTATAATCAATTGTTCTGCATTATTATTATTATTATTATTATTATTATTATTATTATTATTATTATTATTATTATTATTATTATTATTATTATTATTATTATTATTATTATTATTATTATCTCTATTTTTACTTTTATTTTTATTATTATTATTATTATTACTATTATTATTATATTATTATTATTATTATATTATTATTATTATTATTATTATTATTATTATTATTTTATTATTATTATTATTATTTTTTTTTATTATTATTATTATATTATTATTATTATTATTATTAATTACTTATTACATTATTATTTT
>JABUQX010139713.1:15000-17500 GCA_015478945.1 Trachelipus rathkii
TTATATATATTATATATATATATATATATATATATAATATATATATATATATATATATATATATATATATATATATATATATATATATATATATAATATATATATATATATATATATATATTTTATAGTTTGTATATATAATATATAACATAATATATATTATATAATATTAACTTAATAATAATAATAATATAAATATATAATAATAATAATAATAATAATAATAACATAATAATTTATTTATATATATATATATATATATATATATATATATATATATATATATATATATATATATATATATTGAAGAAGTTTATAAATTTTTTTGTTTTTACTTTTCTATTACTTTTTTACTTTTATTTTAGCTGGAATAACATTAGAGCTATACGTATATATTTTTTCTTTTATAAAAAAATCTAGAAATATGCATAACTGTATTTATTTATACCTTATTTGCATGTTTTATTTAGTAATTTATATTATTTATATGCAAATAATTACTACAGTGCCAAATATTAAAAATATACTGTTAAGTCCGGATGGGTCACCCGTGACCCATTTTTTTTTGGCACTAATTATTTATTTTTGAACAAAAAAAAGGTCCTAATGTGTTATTAGGGTCCTATTTACCTTATTTAAAAAAAAAAAAAAAAATTTTAAATATATTTTTTCATAATTCAGGACTGAAAGGGTTAAAGACCAAATCTTAAGTAGACAACTCGAACGATTCCTCTGTGAGTATTTAACATCGATTGGGAATTTCAGCTGAAAATAGACTCCTCTGTCATCTCATCTCTTATGTTAATTAAGTACAGGTCAGATTTGGTTAGATCATAACATCACGTTCCAGATATTATAAAACTTCTTTTCCTAAGATAAGCTCACGAAATTTTTTAAGTGATATTTTTGAGAGAAAAACTTTATCCACGTAACCTGCGCTGCCGATTTTAAAATTGACTTCATAAAATGTACGTAATTCAAAAGCAACAGATATATAAAAATTATATAAAAACTAATTTTCATTAATAGTGTGAATAATTCCTATTTGGAATAATTGAAGAATAGAGAAGAATACAGTTCATGTAAGGATGAACGTAAAGGGTAAGTCTGGGATTGGAGTTTTGATCTGAGAAAGGATGAGACTGTGGGGAAAGACGAGTTGAACGAGCTCCTACCAAAGGAAGAGGTATACAACTAGAGAGTTCAGAAGGGCAGAGCCCATTGTCATAGCTAAAGTATAGGAAGAGTGATGCAGTAGTTTGCGACTGGAAAGAAATTGGAGATAGTCAGTGAGAGCCAGAGTGGTGATATGCCGAAAAGCCAAAATTTCCAACTTCTCAAGGAAACTTTATGTGTGGAATCACTCATGAATGTACGATGTATACTCCATGTAAGGGATAACAATCACCCTAAACAGAGTAAACAACTGAGGTATTGTGAAGTAGTTCTGAAGACGACATAAAACACACAATAGCGTAATCCTTCCAGAAAAGATTACGAGGCATTGGGGCATCGGAAACAACTATATTTTTTTATCCTAAATAGATAGACGAACAAGATCAGAGGTCAGTTGCCAAGTGTCATGATCCTAGCATCATGTACTTGAAAGTGAGTTGGATGGATGTCTTTCAAACTGAAAGGAGTAACGAAGAGTGGAATTGTTGGCCTAAGAGTGGTTAGGATATAAAGTGACAGAAGAAAAGTTATTAAGGAAAAAAAGGAAAAGAGTTGGGAATGAAAAGGAATTCAGAGGAACACTGTCACTGATATTTTTTAAAGATAAGCGGTGACCGTTTACATCAGCTGCTATGGAGCAATCGAAAAGGAAATATTAAATGAAGCTTAGAAATATTAATAAGAGAGAATGCTAAATAGAGAAGAGTAAGATGCTAAAAGTGGCAAGTTTACAAATTAAAGCTTTGTGTAAGAGTCTATCGATGGTTTTAGATATATCCAAAAGAAGTATTGAAGTTTTACATAAAATTCTATGTCAAAAAATGACAACCTTAAATGCTTAAAATGCTTTAGATATCATTCATTGCTGTACCAAAAATACGGTGAACATTATACTATGGTAAACATTGTGCAATGTCATGAACCAAGTAGCGAAGATCCTTCTAATAGTTATGCTTGCAAGAATCACGAATAAAAATAGGTCACAAACTTGTGAAAAACAATATGAGTTTGGAAGAGGGAGCTATGGAATTCCAACTAGACCTTTACATGGGCTTCGTTGACTGTGAAAATTAAACAGATTAACGACACGAAGCTTGATGAAGATCTTAGTGAGTATGAAAATAGATGGAAAGGATTTGAGAATAACAAAGAACTTTAACCGGGGAAGGTGTTTGTTAAAATGAGAATGATGAATCAGATAACAGTGGCAATTGAGGGAAACGTCCGACAAGGTCATATTGAGAAGTTTATTAAGGGAAAATCATCCCATTTTGAAGAAATTCAAATAATTGGAGTGAAATATTGATAACATTTAATATGTTGA
>JABUQX010139713.1:20000-25000 GCA_015478945.1 Trachelipus rathkii
TATATAATATAATATTATATATATAATATATATATATATTATATACTATAATATATATATATGAATGGAGTTGTGCTTATACCAAAATTAACACTCCTGTAGCACATCTAAGATAATCTAGAATCCCTCGACTTTGAGTTCTATGCTTAATCATTGAACTACTGGAATAATCTTGTGTTTCTGCTACTATTCTTCAAACAGAACAAATTTCTTGGCATCTATTGAATTTAATTACTTTTCACAAGATTGTTATATCTTCCCATCTACATGTTGAGATTCTCTGCTTTCGGAATTTCAACGTACACCACACCGAGTAGACACATTGGTAGAGAATGAGCCTAAAATATACTCAATATTCTCAATCAGCTGTTGATTATTTATTAAGAAACCTATGCATATTTCGGATCATTCAAACCAGTTCTTGAGTACGCTTGACTCGTGTTTCATCATTAGATTTTTTTACTATAATAGACAGTTTTCCCCCCTATTGGTAACAATGACCCCAAACTTATAGTTCATAATTATAATAATGCTTTCCCTCCTGTTTCCCGTTCTTTCCTTAAAAGATCTTCTGATACTCCGATTAGTTCTAATAGCTTCTAAGCTACCTATCCTTGAAAGGACTCCTGTTTTGCACCAAAGTTGCCTCGGCATCTGCCGGCAGAAAAGGTGATTGGAATGTAATCGCTGATGGGATGGACAGGTTCATTCCTCTTGCAACTAAATCTTTTCTACTCAAAATCTATGGTTCGTTTGCTCTTGTTCTAGACTCTAGAGCCATTCAGACTTTAGACAGTGATTATCAGGAGTGAAAAAATTCGTTCTTCTATCAATCACTATGGCAAATTTCCATTAAACTCGGCAATGTTACAATGATATTATTTTACGGTCTGTGTTTTTTTTTACTAAATTGAAGGGCATTGACTTCACTGGTACTCCTACTGACAAACCTTCTTGCTTATTATCAAAAATATTTTTTAAAACATCACTGACGTAAATCTGATTTTCCTAACTCTTATTCTCCCTGACGGATCTATAGCTAATAATAACCCTGCTGAAAAGACTATTCTATTTTACCTTTTTTTATTTCCTTCCGCCATGGACGACTATAGTGTTTCCCTTCCTATTCCTTCTCTCAGGAGTCATATATCTTTACCAGAGATTACATATGATCAGGCAAACGTAATGTTAATATCAACGAAAGTTTGGAAAGCAAGCTGCCAGGATGGCATCATTTCGAACGTGATGAAGGAGTGTGCTTCTGAGCTAGCAGCATTCGGTTCTAATATTTATGCCTTAATCATTCCCCAGAGTTCAAAACGCATGAATGCTAAGCCGGTTCTGAAGAAAGGTACCGTTCTAACCCATAAAAATTCACCATATCTTATTTGTTTTATTTTAATATTCTGAATTTATACTTAACTCTCATTTTCAGGATTTCTTGGAGTCTCATTCTTTTCTTTCCAATCTTTAATATGGATCTCAACTGTTGAATTATTTTCCTATTCAACTAATCTATGGTTCTCCGACTATAAGAATTGTGAAGAGCTTTGTGTGGATTTTGGCGGGGCATGGCATGCATCGTTGATCTCCAAATTTCCCTCCCTTGGATTTCCTACTTCATTTTGTTCATACGTTTCTAGTTTTATCTCACTAGCCTCAACCTAGTGAAACTCAACTCTTTAACAACACTTCTGCATATTACCCTCTCAAATATACCTCTCCTATTTATTTCGTCGGCTCTACCTCTACAGTTTTACCTGTTAACAGAATATTCTTGGAATTTACATACACAATCAATTGTCATGGAAATCTTTATCACAATGGCTGCAAATCTGCTTCGTAGAAGTTAGGTGGTCTGGCAGGTTGCGGGTAATTCATTTCTTCTGTACAGTTACTCCAACCGTATAGCTGATTTTATTTGCCTCATATGGAGTACTGTTCATATCTATTGATGGCTTCCGTTCCATCTATATTTTAGATAAAATTAAGTCTAAGGCTAAGAGGCTACAAAATTGTCTCCTACTTTCTAATTTCTTTGACCCTTAATCCCCCTCGAGGTGAAGCTGGAATTCGACCTTTTCTGTTGGTGTTACAAAGAAGGCCACTAGCAATCCATCACCAATGCAATGCCCTCATAGCACGAGACGTACTGTTTCTTTGCATGATTTTGTGCGGAGGTCAACTCCAGACTAGCTCATTATGGGTACCTCCTTCTTTCCAGACACCTTTGTTTTGTAGAATTTTTTGCCACCATCTGTTTTTAATCTTCATTACTTTACAGCTTGATCCCGAGCCTAAGAAGAAGTTTACTTTAGGTTGGGTTTAGGTAGGTTTCAATCCTATTTTTAATCCTTTAATGCACAATCCTTAAATTGAGCTTTGCCCGTAAGTGTTAGCATATTTTTAATATATATATATATATATATATATATTACTATATATATATATATATATAATATATATATATTATATATATATTATATATATATAATATATATATATATATTATATATATATATATATATAATATTTATATAATATATATATATATATATATATATATTATATATATATATATAATATATATATACTATAGTATATATATATATATATATATATATATATATTTATATATAAATATACTATTATAATTTTAAGTGATGCTGCGATGTAAATTTTTTCGCATGCCGCGGATGCGGATGTTTAATATTCATATATATATAACATATATATATCTATATAATATATATATATATATTATATATATATATATATATATAATAATTATAATATATATAATATATATATATATATATATATATATATTTATATATAATTATTATATTATTTATATATGTATATTTATATGTATATATATTATATATATAATATAATATATATATATATATTATATATATTATAATATATATATATATATATATAGTATATATATATATAATATATTAATATATATATATATATATATATATATATATATATTATATTATCAAGTTTTAGCACAATCTATTAATATAATTGTTACCAAGGTGCGTGACGGGGACCTAACTCAATTGCACCCATCAAACTCTTTCCCTAACCTCCGACCTTAATGAAAGAGATTTTTACAATGGATTATAATACTTTTTGGACACTAGTATTGAAATTCAAATATGGGAAGGTTGTGCTTGAGAGACATCAATTTTCTGCCTTTTTTTCTGTTCTGCCTTTCTGCTGAGAGTCTGTTTCTCTTTCATCATATATTAGCCAGCATTGCTAAATACTCTCTCACTTTTAACACTAGTTGGAGGACAGGCCGGTATTTCCTTGCATTTCTTACAGGTGGTTAAACATTTTGCATTTTGCTTAATTAACAACTCCACCAACTGTAGGATCGTCCATTTGATTGTTTGTATCTAGTGCGTTTTCCTTGTGATGAGTTTTTCATCATTTGGCACTGCATCTTTATGATAATAGCGTGTGTTTCTTCATCACTACTGGACTGTAGAAATTCTTCCATTGAATCTGTTATTGATTTACTTGTAGAAGATGTTGGTTCTGTATATTCCATTTTTTTTTTCCTTTTACAAAAGATTTATAATTAATAGACTGTTCGGAATGAAGTTTTCCCTTGCAAGTTTACTCAGCGTGGGTAAACCATTTTGATTAACTTTCCATCAACTGATTGGATCATCATTTGAATCTATTCGTTTTTCTTGGTGATAGTTTTCAAATCATTTGCTCTACAGGTCTTTTGGTATTGTGGGGGTGCGTGTGTTTCTTTCATCGCTACTGGACTGTAGAAATTCTTCCGGTGAATCTGTTATTGGATTTACTGTAGAGGTGTTTGGTTCTGTAGATTTTGGTTTTTTCCTTCCTTCTAATGGGTGGCGAATTAATAGACTGTTCGGATTGAAGTTTTTCAACTGCACACAAAGTAAGATTAACTTATACTAAATAGTATATATCGTTACAAAAAAAACAAACTTGCTTTATAACGGGAATCTAAGTAAGTTGCTAATAGTATGAAGGTCATTAATTTCCACAGAACCAAAGCGTTTTTTCTAGCTCTGCGAAGTCGGAGTCGGAGTCGTGGAGTCGGGGAGTCGGTAGTTTTGACAATTTTCCCGGAGTCGGGTCCGGAGTCGGAGTCGGAGTCGAAAACTCTGTGCAAGTGGAATCGGAGTCGGAGTGGAGTCGAAAATTTTTGTTAAGTGGAGTCGGAGTCGGATTCGGAGTCGGATTCCGTGTAAGTGGAGATTCGGAAGGTCGGAGTCCGGAGTCGGAGTCGGAGTCGAAATTTAGAGAACTATTATTATTTCATTATTTATTATTATTATTATTATTATTATATTATTATTATTATTATTATTATTATTATTATTATTATTATTATTATTATTATTATTATTATTATTATTATTATAAAAGTTTTTTATTTTATTTCCAACGTTCTAAATATTTATTTTCTGTACATAATTTAATTTCTTTAAAATAATCTTTGAAATAATTAATACAAGAGAAGAAGATATATTTACATAGATTTCCCGACGCGTTTCGTCTCTATAATTGAGAAATCTTCAGAGGATTATTTCTTGTAAGCGAATGGTTTTTAAATTGATATATAATAAGTAAATAATGTATTGAGTCTGACTGATAATACATTAAATTTTATGTTAAGGTCTGGTTGCGTGTTTTGATGTAGAAGGCCTCCGCATTTTTAAGTTTCTGGACTTCACACGATCCGTATAGTTTTGTGAAGTGTTTAGAAATATTATTAATAGTTGATTGACCATGTGCCGTATTGAAATGTTCAAAGATTTTGCTGGGACTGTAGAGATGTTGATATGCCCCGTCCGACAATCTATTCTTCGTGTAACCAATATATGTCGACGTATAGCCTGACTCAGAGCAGTTAAATTGGTGCACATGTGGTGGTTATGAGGAGAAGCAGTCTCTTGTGCTAAAGGAGGATGACAGTTGTTTTGAACTTATGGTAA
>JABUQX010139713.1:30000-32200 GCA_015478945.1 Trachelipus rathkii
GGTTTGTTATAAGTTTCAATACACACTATGACACTTATAAGCACTTACACACACACATACAGATTTACTTACACACACGGATTTATTACTCACACACAGATTTACTTACACTCACACAGATTTACTTACAATCACATACACACACACAACACACACACCTACACACACTTTACTTACCCTCACACAGATTTACTTACACACACAGATTTACTTACACACACACACACACAGATTTACTTACTCACACACAGATTTACTTACACTCACACAGATTTACTTACACATTTACTTACACACACACACACACAGATTTACTTACACTCACACAGATTTTAACTTACTCCACAGCTCACGAATGATTACTTACTCTAACTTTGACAGATTTACTTCACTCACACAGTTTTTACTTACACATTTACTACACACACACAGATTTACTTACTCACACACACAGATTTACTTACACACACAGCTTTACTTACACACACAGATTTACTTACTACACACAGATTTAACTTACACTCACCGAAGATTTCTTACCACATTTACTTACACCCACTACAGATTTTACTTACACTCAACAGATTTACTTACTCACACACAGATTTACTTACACACACACACAGATTTACTTACACTCACACAGATTTACTTACTCACACACAGATTTACTTACAAACACACACACACACACAGATTTACTTACCCATTTACTTACACACACAAACAACACGACACACCACACCAAATGATATTTCGGCCTTTGACCTGCCATGATACCATGGGTCCAATATTGACCCACGTAAAACTTGACTGGCTTTGATTGGTTACCCCAATCACCGTAAGGAGTTACTAGTGATTGTTTAATTAGTGTTCTATGGGTATTAGATGAGTGCCAGGTGAGTGCCAGGTGAGTGCCAATGAGTGCAATGAGTGCCAAGTGAGTGCCAATGAGTGCCAGTGAGTGCCACATAGTGCAAACTGAGTGCCACATAGTGCCAACTGAGTGCCACTTTTTTCAAGCCTTTTTCTAGCCTCCCTGAGCCCCGAATAGCCCTAATATGGGTGTCTACCCCATGTTATAAGGTATGAGGATTTCGATTGTGTATTCTTACAAGCTTGCTAGGATACTTCCTACATGAGTTTAGTATTTTTCTAACTATACACCCATTACTATGACAACTTATACACACTATGACACTTATAAGCACTTTAACTCTCCATAAGAACACTTACCTAAACCCATATACAACTTACACGCACACCCCACACTATCAGATACACTTACTTTAACAACCTCACACCACTTTTATATTTTTACTTAATACTTTTAATTTATAAATTTAAAAATTGTACGTAAGAAGAAAAAGCCAAAGTGCCTGATATTTAATCATTTTATTTTACTACAATTGTACGAACTTTTATTAAAAAAAAAACATATACTTTACTTACCTTAAAGCAGTAAATCAGTAAATCAATAGAGGTGTTATTTTACACCTAAGGGATTAGTATGCTTTTGTTTTACTGTTTTACTGCTTTACTCCATGTTTACCTGCTTTAACTCACTAACTTTACTGCTTACTATTGCTTTACTGTTTTAACTCTCTGCTTTACTGCTTTTAACTCTATATTATTAACATTACATACCTTAAGCAGTAAATGTCAGTAATCATAGAGGTGTTACCAAACACCTAAGGGATTAGTATGCTCTTTGTTTTACTGCTTACTGCTTTAACTTTCTGCTTTACTGCTTAAACTCACTGCTTTACTGCTTTAACTCAATACTTACATACCTTAAAGCAGTAAATCAGTAAATCAATAGAGGTGTTACCTAAACACCTAGGGGATTAGTATGCTTTTGTTGTACTGCTTTACTGTTTAAATTTCTGCTTTACTGCTTTAACTTTCTGGGCTTTACTGCTTTAACTTTCTGCTTTACCGCTTGCACTACTGCTTTACTGCTTTACTCATATGTTTAATTACCTTAAAGCAGTAAATCAGTAAAATCAATAGGGTTTTACCTAACACCTAGGGGAATAGTATGCTTTTGTTTTTACTGCTTTACTGCTTTAAATCATAAACTTTCTGCTTTACTGCTTAAACTTTCTGCTTTACGCTTTTGAAAACTTTCTGCTTAACTGTTTTAACTTTCTGCTTTACTGCTTTACTTCTTCTTTACTGTTTTTAACTCATATATTTA
>JABUQX010139715.1:0-5000 GCA_015478945.1 Trachelipus rathkii
TAATTAGATGTGTATAATCAGTAAGAGGGAAGCCTTATGAAAAACTGCACATGTAATTAAGCATCGTAGAATACAAAGTATATTGTATAAATGTTCTGAAAGTGCAACGTATGTAAATGTACAATCAAGAAGAAATAACATATCAGAAAGTGAATAACGACCAATGCTTAAATCACTATGAGAAATATAATTAAATTATTTTAAATGTGTAATCTATGGAGATGTTAGTCATTAAGTGATCATGGTTATTATAAAAAGAAAGCCAAATGATTCCAGGAATCTAATAGAGTTTTGATTATTGGAAAGTTTTGTTATTAATGGATACTGAGGGAAAACTTACTGAAATGTAATTCTAAAGAAGCCCTTTAAGAATGCAGTGCTTGAACATGAAATGGAAAATTATTGATTAGAACATGATGCTGGAAACATGTTGCACATTTGAGTGATATTCAGATAATAAGGGAACAACAACTAAATTAAAACTGCTAATTATCTAATAGCTATAAGACATTACGAAGATAACAATAGTTAATTTAATGTAACTACAGGATGTAGAGCAGCTGATCGAATGTAATATATATTTGGAAAGAGATGATCATAAGAATACACATAGCTTTAAATATCATCGAAAAATATATAATATTTATAATAATTGTGTACTGATATAGGTAAAGACTAATGTATAAGTATATATATAATAGTAATTGGAAAAGGACACTATAAAGAAACGCAACATTTAGCTATATAAAGCACATTACAGAGATACAATGATATTATAGATTATATGTTCCTGAAAGTTAGCAAAACTAATTGTGAATGCAAGATCATGATAACAGATTAGACTATAAAGTAAATATATACAACAGTAGCTTATAAATTCCATACGACAATAATATATATATTAGAAATTATTTATAAATAGGTGTCTGAGATAGAGTACATGAGTGTATGCATAAAGAACTTAAAACACACTGCTAAACATGATCGAAAGGGGATTCAAATATCGTTAAGAAAACAAATTCATTTTCATGAGCTTAGGCTATAAGTCACTATATGAATAGTAATTATAAAGAGTATTATCTTTATTAAAAACATTTCCGCATTTAACAACGTATGAGTATTAGTACCAGTGAAACATACCATAGGGTAGATTATATAAATACATAATAAATCTATACACAATTAGGAAGAAAACTGATTGCACGACTTGCACAGATCCAGTCTTGATTATGATTAATTCATATCTCCATGAAATTTACAAATATTATATATATATTCTTTTTAGTACACAACTATAGATATCATTTGAAATATCTCTTACAATGGGATTCATTTATATCTTTAAATGTTTAATCAATATATATAAATATTATCATCAGTAAAAACCAAGATTTGCGAGCATAACCGATATCGTATAAGTATTTACTGCCTATCTAACGCCAAATCATATAAAAATAAATTCGTTAAAAGTAATTTAAATTAAAATATGCATAGAAATAAAATATAATATAACATAAAATATAACATTTTATAATATCAATATCTAAATATTTCATTAAGAGAAGGAGAGTAAAATAATATTTAAGATTTTATAAGAAATAAATTATTCTTTGGAGGCATAATAACAAAGATAGTCTTAGAAGTCTTAAATTATTAAATTATACACATAGATCAGCAGAATAAATATATATTTATGTTATTTGAGTATGAAGTTTAGTAAATTCATTACTTAAATTTGATAACTAATATATAATTTAGATATTAAACCATATAAATAATTGAGGTAGATAAAATTATTCTGAGAGAAATATCTGCTACAGATAAATTTATTAATAATTTAATATAATAGCATATTAATCAGATAAAGTGAGGAAATGTGGATAATTCAAAGCCCAGGAATATAGTTTTGAATATGAAAAATCAATATAGTTACAAATAAAATTACGAATAGTATTTATAATATTTATATAATATTATTAGTAACTTATATAAAATATTTACGGAGTTACTATATTATAGTAAAGATAATCTATAAGTTAGTATGAGTAAATATCAACATTGTTATATATAATATAACTATAAATAAATGCATACGAAATCAAAATTGTAATATACTTACATGAAATATAATACATGGCCGATGAATTATTTCAGTAATAGAAAACCTTAGATATCAGTATACTTGCAAGATAAAACTATTATTGATATTTACAATAACATTTAACTTCTACTGATTTATACTAGAAACTGTTATACTAAAAATCCTAGACATATGTTTAATGTGTAGAAAATAATGTATCAGAGATTATTCTACAGTCTTAATGAGACTAATGTTAAAAGCTCGATGTAAATTCATATTTAAACACATAGTAAAGTGTTACCTAAAGCATCATTCGAGAGAAGTTCTTAATATAAATTAGTTAACATTCAGTCCATGACCTTAACTTGATATCTCTTTCCCCATTATAGACCTTATTTAATACATCGAACATTTGGATATAGAAATCTCAAAAGATTTTATAAATTTAAATCTAATACTTTGAACTACAGGAGTTAAATACGTAAACCAATACCTATCTAATCCAATATAAATGGAATTTGAAAGAATTTTGTTGCAAGATACATGATCTAAGAAAAGGTAAATCATAGAAAGGACTGTGGAAGAAGTATGAAAATGACAGGTATAACAGATTACAACTTACTTTTGTTTATGTTTTGTTTAAAAGAGAACGGTGATTAGAATTTTATAAATAGTTATACGTAAGTTACAGATATTCAATATTAACAAATATGGGTGAGATATTTTAAGAAGAAATTAATGATTTCTTTAGTATTATTATTATGAAAGTGAAAAAATAATCGGTATTTTAAAACAAGCATATATAAGTTATATTAAGTAGTACAATATAATTGGAAAAAAATTAGTCTACACACTCCATCAAGGACTGTAATATACACTACCATAATATTCATTTTATTGGATTGATTGTTGGTAGATATGGAAAAGTTCAGATTTTACAAATGAAATAAAGTTGTTCACAAATCGCTAGATGAATTATGCGTATATGGGAAGTTTAATATTTCACGCTGAAGTCAATATTAAATTATCAAAAAGTTAATATAGAATTAGGAAAATTAATGTAGAGAGGTAGAAAGTTGTGAAAGGTTCACAAGAGGAAAGAATCTTCTACGATACTTTTACACCTTTATAGTTTTAAAGGGTTACCTTTTATTACAAACTATGTATAATTTAAACATGAAGAGGTAATATGTATCAATATAATTAATCTAATTAATGAATAATGACTTACCTTTTAAATTTTCTATATAATTGTAAATAGAAATTATTAAATATAATAATATATATAATCAGATGCATTTAATTGTCTGGCTGGATTATTAAATATATATAGTATATTATATACAATGAACATAAGGTAATTTTAGTTATTAGTGAAATTTTATATAATTATTCAATATAGTTAAACAATTTATAATTATTAAATCTAATTTAAGCTCACATAAAAATATACATAATAGTATATATTTAATATAATATATATATATAATAATATTATATATAATATTATAATATAGTATATATATTTAATATTACAATAACTATATAATTATATATAGTATATATATATCACATATTTATATATTAATATAAATATATAATTATATATATATTAATATAATATATAAATATATTAATTAATTATATATAATATAATTATATATATATTATAAATAATTGTATATATATATATATATTATATATTATATTAATATATAATATATATACTTATATAATATATATATATATAATATACTATATATAATATATATTAATATATATATATATATATATATATATATATCAGTGGCGTACCTGGAAAAATACACTTTGGGTAGGCAGAGTTTATTATATATATATAATATATATATATTATATATAGTGATATATATATATTACTAGTATATATAATATATATATATATATATATATATTATATTAAATATTATATATATATATTATAATATATATAAATATATATATATATATATATATATATATCATATTTTATATATATTATATTAGTAACTATATATATATATGAAGAATATATATATATATATATATATATATATATATATATATATATATATATTAACTAATATATATAATAATATTATATATATATATATATTATATATATATATATATATATATATATTATTATATATAATATAGCTAACGAAACTCGAAAACATATTTTAATAATTATGATACGTACCTATTTATTTGTTAAAAGCATGTTTACATTATATTTACCAGGCCAAAATACTTATTTTAAATCACATTCCAAATGAGTAATTTCTTAGGCCTAGGCCTATCATTTTTTTAAAGTAAAGCTGTGGTTTTATAGATAAATTTTTTAAAAGCGTTTTTTCTTTAATATAAAATCTACACTTACTCCGATTATGCATTATTTCAATTGTTTTATTTATATAAATGCTAAATAAGCCGAACTTAGAATAAAGTTATATAGAAATTAATAATTCATACAGAAACAATAAGACACATCCCGATGATACAAAATTTCAAACAAACTGCCACAGCCACACATTTCGTACATATTTTTACGGGAAGAGAACGAAAGGTTTTATATATTTTCGATTATAGGTAAGGGGGACAAAGACTAGCCCGCTCATTTATTAAGTTGATGTAAAAATATGACGACATTCCGTGTCCGCCCCGGTGCAAATAATTTTACTATTAAGATAAGAGTAGGAGCGAGAATTTCTAATGAATTCAATTATATTATTATGGCTATTATTATTGTGGTTGTTTTTCTTTTATTTATGTGCAAAATTGCTTCTTTTTTTAACTTTTATATAAATTTTAAATAATTTGGGAAAATTTTATAATTTTAATTTTCATATTAAAACCTAAAAATATTGGGTAGGAGCTACCTACCCGGCCTACCCTATAT
>JABUQX010139718.1:0-5000 GCA_015478945.1 Trachelipus rathkii
GCAGCGGTATATATATATATAGCAGGGAGGTATAGCATATATAGTATATATATATATATATATATATATATATATGTTATAGCATATATATATATATATATATATATATAACGATTTATATAAAACTTGTTACTCTGGTGGAACTGGTGGCAATAGTGTTGAGAACAGGGATATATATATTGCTGGGATATCACAGAGCAGGATATGTTGCAGTCCATGAGACTGATGAAACACAGGAATGAAGGCCAGCACAAAGGAGCATTTTCACTGGCTTTGTGTTAGCAAAGTGGCACAGACATGAGGAAGAGACGTGTAGGTTTTTAGCCAGAGTGCATATAGTTTAGCTATGAGAACAAAAACCTTCTTTCAATATATTAGGTCTTAATTCTTTTTTAGTTTTCCCTCTCCAAATACAAAACTGTCTCTACCACAATGCAAAATTTTCCATGCCTTAACTTATGCTCTCATGGTGGTCTTCTTTCCACTTTGAAATACAATACCTGTCCCATTTTGCCTTCTGCAATCTCTTTCCTCACTACACTATTACAAACCTAGTAAACGACTTTCTTAATAACCATTTCCGCCCTAAATTTCAAGTCCCAACCGTCCCTAAACAACTTATCTATCTAAAAATTCCGTTCTTCGGTCCTAGCACCGCAAAACTTGTCAAAACTCTCAATCACACTCTATCTAATGGTTTTCCTTTTGTTCGCTTTATTTTCATTCCTATTAATAACTATAGCATTTCAAATTTTTCCGCCATAAAGATTCTCTTCCTCTACATATGAGGTCCTCATTAGTGTATTTGTATAAGTGTGCGGACTGCAACGTCCGCTACGTGGGCCAAACAGGCCTCCAACTTTACTTGAGGATCTCGAAACACTGGGGAGTTTCTTATAGAACTGGTTTGCCTATCACAACCCCAGAAAACTGTTAACCAAGTTGCACAAAAAATTTTAGTTCCCTATCCCCTGCCAATGATCATCAACTCGACAGAAAGATTCTTGAGTCTCTCTACATTTTTGAATTAAAACCCGAATTAAATAAGGATTTGTCGTCCATCCCCCTCTTCACTCATTATATATCCCAACCAAGTAACTTTTTTTTTTCACTGTAAACAAATTTTCTTAACTTTCAGTTTGCATTTCGCCTTCTCTGTAAATAAAACCTAACTCGATCTTAGGTACTTTTTTCTTGGGATTTATTTATTTTAAATTTATGTGTTCATTTATTGTATTACAGTTTTTATATTAGTTCATTTTATTTATTTTTTGTGTTATTAAATTATATTATTTTATCTCAATTGCAGTGCTGATTATGGGTAACATTATATACCCGAAACGTCCATTATAATAAATGTTGCCAAAATTATGCTTCATCTTCTTATTTTTATATATATATATATATATATATATTATATATATATATATATTATATATATATATATTATTATATATATAGATATATATATATATATATGTGTATACATATATGTAAGAAAATATATATATATATATATATATATATATATATATATATATATAGATTTTTATATTATTTGGTTAAGTTATATATATATATATTATATAATACAACTTATTCTTCTAGAAAATCAAATTATTTTCTAAAAATTTCTTTCAAAAATATTATTTTAATGAATTAATTGGTGTAACTTTATAATTAAAATTATTAATTAATTGAATTATTTAATTTCTTCATCCTAGAGACTAGTGTTTTTGGACATACATTTAATTTTAGCAACCCCAGCCCTGGCCCCGGCCCTGCCCACCGGCCTCGGCTGGTTCGGCCCTCTGGCCCTCCCTCCCGCCCGGCCCTGCTCCCGGCCCTGGCCCCTGGCCCCGGCCCGGCCCGGCCTCGGGCTCCTGCCTCGTGGCCTCCGGCCCGGCCCTGGCCCCAGCCCGCCCTGCCTAGAGCAGCCCGGCCCGGCCCCAGCCCCGGCCTCCCGGGCTGGCTAAATTAGAGCAGCCCCTTGGCCCAGGCCCCGGCAAAATTCCGGCCCCGGTCGGTCCCTATCACTAACATCCCTTTGCATCTGTACCCATCAATTCTAATATATGGTTATAACTAACAGGATGTGCAGGATTCCTGCATTATTTGTTTTTAAATGACAACATGCCTCAATATCATTTCAGAGTAATGACTAATGCCATGCAAGAACTACAACTGAAGCATGTACAGACGGCCTTCTACGGACTACTTCTTGGACACTTCATATCGTTACTTATTTTACTTGGGGAAATTGTTATAAATTGTCATGGAAACTAATATTTTTCTTTTATTATGATTAACTGCTTATGATCAGTTCTTATATCAACTTCTAATGATCAATTATGATATAACTGCGAAAATTAGTCATAAATAATTAAGTGTAAATATAGAAAAAAGGAATGAATAGCATGTGCTTCCCACAAATGTCCAATGAATTGTTATATTGTAATTTTTAGTATCTTGAATATTAAAATATAATGTTATAATTATTGGGTTCACAGTGAAAAATGTAAGATCTACGCAAAGAATCTCGCAAAATTTTCTCAATTATTTTTAGGAGAGTAATTTCTCCATCCGTTTATATGTATATCAGAGGCAACTCCTATACTCGTCCTGCTCGTGCTTAGCTCGAGTTATCGTTATAGAAACGTTTGATATTCTACAAATTTTGTAAAGTTTTGATAACATTCTCTTTTTTTTTTTTTTTTGCGAAAATTGGTCATATGAAAGAATATATTGCATAATACATATAAAAAATTATGTAAAATTTAAAAAAAAGTGTAAGAATCCTTGCCATTGAATAATACTGCTTCAATCAATATAAAAGGTGACTGCTCGTGCATCTCCGAAATAGCGGAGAGAAAATTTTAAGACAGCATACACTATACACCTTCGTGAATTTAATTTTTTTAAGTTATTTTTTTTTTAGGAATCGAATAAAACACTCCTTTTATTTAAAAATAAAATAAACATTTATTTGTTGTTAATGATTAATACCATATAATACTAATATTTAAATTAAATACCTGAATTTAGCCTATAAATTGTCTATGTTGTTTGCCTTTGACGTCAGTAGTAGGGCAGGCATATATGAAGCTAATGAAAAACCCACCCCAAAACCCACCCAGCGAAACCCACCTGCGGGAAAACCCCACCCATCGAAAACCCAACCTTCTTTGGAAAACCCACCCTCAAATCTACCCCCCATAAAACCCACTAATTCCAATTTACCTACCTTGTCCTTTTAGGAAGTTGATTTTTGAGAACCCTAATTTTTTGGCAACCGTAATTTTTGGCAACCCAAATTTTTTGAACCCAAATTTTCTGGCTCCCTATCTTTTAGCCCTTTCTGAAGAAAGGGTACAGACGGAGTATGAAGCCTCCGTCGCAATGTATTTCTCTATTTTACCCACCTCCACCTTTTCATCCATGGGCTAATTTTTGACCCACGTTAATCATGCCTTTAGGGGCTGTTCTTTTACGTCTTAACCTTGAGCCTCTGCAGACGTGCAGGTGCGACCTGTAAATCCGGGCACGCCGCTTGCTTCCTCCTGCCGTTTTCCCGCCTGCTGCGTTTTCCAGCCCGAACGCCTCCCACCGAGATCCTTCACCTTTGCCTAAACCCTACACCTAGATCTCCACCCAGCCTGTACCTAGCCTACACCTACACCTATCCTGCACCTACACCTAGCCTCCACCCAGCCTTCACCTAACCTACACCTACACCTATCCTGGCACCACACCAGGCCTCCACCTACTCTTTCCCAGCTTATGACCTTCAGGTACCTGCACCTGCTTCCCACCCAGCCTCACTCAGCTTACACCTACACCTGCACCTAGCCTCCACCCCACCTCACTCCAGCTTACACCTGCACCCACCTAGCCTCCACCTACTACCTTACACTCAAAGACTCTGCATTCTCCACCCCACCTTCACCCAGCACTCACACCCCACCTAGCCCCACCCGGTCACCCCAGTCACACCTACACCTACATCGGGGCCCTCAAATCCAGTCTTACACCCACACTTCCACTCACACCATATATATATATAGAGAAACAGGATAGGAGTGTTTATACAGCAGAATACATATTGAAATACATATATATATATATATAGTATATATATATATATATATATATATGGTATATATATATTATTTAATATATAAAAATAATAAAAATAAATAAAATAAATGATGTAATAATAATATTGTAAAAACATATGTAGAAATGTATATATATATATATATATATATATATATATATATATATATAAGATATTTATATATATATATATATATATATATATATATATATATATATATATATATATATATATATATATATATATATATATATATATATATATATATATATATTTATATATATTATACATATAATATTTTAATATATAAAAATAGATAAAATAAAAATAAATAAAATAAATAATAAATAATAAAATATAAATATATATATATATATATATATATATATATATATATATATATATATATATATATATATATATACATATATATAATATATATATATATATATATATATATATATATATATATATATAGAGAGAGAGAGAGAGAGAGAGATTTTTAAAATTGTCTGTGTGTGATATGTTTTTTCACTTCCTCCGCCCCTCCAAAATAGAACTGGCGTATGAGAGTACTTGCTTCTATTAAGGTTGGACTTAGGGGATTACAGATAAGAAAAGGAAAATTGAGATTACATTAATTTATTCATACTTAACCGTATAAGGTCATTCTCGGTCGTTATTTATTTAGTAAAAATGTTAATTAAAATTGAGATTTCAGTAATTTATTCTGATGACCTCTCCAGATAACATCTTAAATTCTATCTTTCAGCCCTGAATAATATTTATTTAGGAGCCTTGATAATTAACAGAGGTACTACCGACGGTCAGCAGGGCTACGTTTAACCATGTAAGGTCATTCTCGGTCGTTATTTATTTAGTA
>JABUQX010139718.1:7500-22793 GCA_015478945.1 Trachelipus rathkii
ATATATATATATATATAGATCTGAAGAAAGATTTCGATATATATATATATATATATATATATATATATATATATATATATATATATATATAGATCTAAGAAAGATTTCGATTATAAAGATTATATATATATATATATATATATATATATATATATATATATATATATATATATATATATATATATATATAGAGAAAATATTATTTTGCGATATAGTTGTTTTTTTTTTTAAAATAAATAAATGGAATAAGCCAAGGAATTATACACTGAAACGCAATTATAAAAATATTCTTTTATTGAGTAAAATTACATCATTTTAGAATTTCATGAACAATAATAAAATCGTTGAGTATGGGGATTTCTCGCTGAGAATACATTAACGAGATCTTCAAGAGCACGCCTTTTAAGTAAGCCTTGTAAAAAGTAAACGGTATAGAGTTCACATATCTGTGACGGGAATGATTGTATCGGAAACGATAAGGTTTTCTTGTAATTAAATTATTTTATTTTATTTAATTTTAAGTTTTATTATTTACAATGAAAAAATATCCCTTTGATTTTTACGCTTCTGCGTCTTTCTTTTGCGTTTTTTACGTATCTTACGTTTCTTATTTGCCATCCTTTTTGTATCATGTCCAGAAGAGGCCGTCCGCAGCCGCCTCCTCTTCTTCTTTTTCTTTGTTATTGTTCGTGGTTGTTTTTTAACTTTTTTTCTTGTGCGCTTAGCACTTCTTTTTCTGCGTTTTAAACCTTGCCCCACCATCTTTTTCCTGATTTTGCGTTTAACGTCATTTAACATTTCGTCGGAAGCGTCTGCTAGTCTACGTTTTAAGGATAACTTTGCATCCTCTCCGCTGGCGATATCGTGCAAAGTTCCTATACCAGCCTTTACAGCTTTTTTGCCTATATAGGTTCCGCTACGCTTCAAAAGCGGCACTGCACCTCTCAAGAGCCGAGCAAAGAATCCTGAAACACCATAGCCTCGTTGCATTCTAGAGCCAACAAAGTACCTCTCAACCCTCATTTTCAACAACTAGAGGTTTTCTTTTAACTAAACCTTGCAGTATAGGAGATAGTTATTGAATGAGTGGAAACCAACTATACACTGCTTTAAATAGGTGTAACCCTCCTCTCACGTTTGATCTACAACCTTTCAGTATATAGTCTAGTAATTCCTTTTTCTTCTTACATGCATTTTACAAATTAGACTTCCCGGTGTAAAACGGAATGGATTCCCCTCTACGTCTTTAATGTATATCCTTATAGAGCAAATTTGTGCTTTACTTAGTGGAAGGTAATGAACATTCGGAAAGGTGATTACCTTATCAGTAAGGTGGACAACCCGTAACAAAGGGGCTGTAATGTTCCCCACATACTGATGTGAAACAAGATCGGTGTAGATGTAAGCCATGTCAGGGCGGCTGAGCATCTCGGAGGGGGTACATGTATAATGCAGTACACGGTCTGCGTCATCTTTTTGTTCATGCCAAGTTAAGGGTTTATTCTCCACAGAAAGTATAACCCTCTTCAGCATAGTAGGGATATCATGAAGTATATCCAGTTCACCATACCTTTTACGAATATGTTTTCTTTGCCATGGTGATCGCTCGAGAAAAAACGTATCACGGTCTCGCAGGTTTACACTTGCTTTTGATCTTAAAGATATTATTACTTTATCTGGTTCGCATATCAGTTTTGTATACCAAATCCTTACACATAATACTCACATCAAAGAGATCGTTTAAATGACTGAAAATAGCAGGTACTGAATTAAAATATGCTTTTCGCAGAGCAAATTCTTCAATGAAGTATTCTTTTGTAGCAAATGTAGTCGTATTCACCTTTTTGGCAATTGTAGTCCTTTTCAGAAAACGAGTACCTTCCGCTTGTAATATAGTTTCAACACATTCTACACTTCTGTACACCTTCATCCAGAATAGATTGTGTGGTATTTTTATGTCCGTATTTAATATCACTTCACATAACCCCACCTCATAAGCTGATCGTTCAAGGTAAACATGGTTAACTAACTCCGTTGTAAAATGAGTTTATTATCAGGATGTAAATCCATGGATGCTGAAGACGGCAGAGTTAAATAAAAGTGATCTACACTCTCCATGATTATAATATCAACTGATTAATGATTCTTAACTTCATTTCGTTAAGAGATAAGTATATTAAACTTAGATACCTCCATTTCACCAGAAGTAAATTGCTTATTTTTCCTTTACCTTTTGTAATCATTATTTTTTTCAATTTTATATTCATGAGTTACAGGGTTGAACCTTACCTTTTGTATTTCTTGTTTATAGAACCCTCCTTTTATTTTTTCACCATCTAAATCCTCCAGATAATATAACTTTAAACTATCACGTCGGTGCGACCGGATATTGTGAACTTTAAAAACTTCAGTAGTCCAACCGGATTCATACCCCTTTCTGAATCTTTCTTCGGTCCGTGATACTCTTACATAATCGTTCACCTTTATTCCTGAATTATCTTTTATTTTGTTTTCTTTTTCGACCCTAGATGTGCTACATCCTCTCGTTTTTGACATTTCTAAAGGAGTTGTTTTTATAGTTCTATGGTAAGATCTGTTATAAGAATAAGCCAGATCGTCCAGTATATCAATATATTTAAAAGTGTTCATTTTAGTAAAATACCTATGCATGCGTTCTTTAATAGTACGTTGGACTCTTTCAACTATAGCAGCTTTGTTTACGGAAAATGTATTGTAATAGCTTATACCATACTCCCAAGTCAACTCCTGAAACTCCCGCCCCTTGAACTCCATGCCTGAATCCGTCCAAAATGATTTAGGCGTTCTCCTCTCTTCCTTTATAATTTCAAGTACTGCACTGGCAACTGTAGCTGATCTTTTATCTTTTAACGGCTTCAACCATAGGTATCTAGAGTATACGTCAATAGTAAAAAGTACGTATTGAATCCCATCATTATAAGAACTATATTTAATCATTTCCGTTAAATCTAATTGCCATACACTATCGAGCTGCGGAGATATGGTTTTCCGTGTAGGAAATTCTTACAGGCTTATGTAGAGTAAATGCCTCTTCACCCTCTAAATATTTTTTAACTCTTTTCTCAATATTAGGATGCCTTAAAGCAAACCTGGTGAAACCTCCATAACTGTATGGCTCTTTCAAGTCGAAGTAATACCAATTTTGCCCTGCAGTCAGCTACTGATCACATAAAGTTATTTATATATAAAAATAAATATAAATGTAATATATATATATATATATATATATATATATATATATATATATATATATATATATATATATATATATATATATATAAAAATATATATATATATAAAATACTTATATATATATATATATATATATATATATATATATATATATATAATAAAATAAAATTAAATAAAATAAAAAATAAATAAAAATAAATAAAATAATAAAATAAATAAAATTAAATAAAATAAAAATGAAAATAAATAAAAATGAAAATAAATAAAATTAAATATAATAAAAATAAAATAAATAAAAATAAATTTAAATAATAAAATAATAAAAATAAATATATATATATATATATGCACAATCCCAAAAATAAAAAGGATAAGGAAATGTAAAAATATAAAAACATTTTATTTACAATGCTACGATAATATTTACACAGAGGTAGTAATATTTACAGTAATAATATATATTACTTTAATGCATCGAGAATTGCTTGCGTCGTTTCGACGTAGGATTCTAATCCTACCCTTCCCTCTCCCGTAATGAACATATACATTTCTGCCGCTGAAATCTTCAGAGAATGATTTTTACATCTTTCACTACTCATTTCCTCATTCCAAGCTGATGTAAAGCGATTATGGTCGACGACCTCTATCATCTTATCAACGTTGTTAGAGTTAAACAAGAAACTGGAACTGTAGATATTGTAAACCAGGCGGTATGAGGTATTTATAAGGTCCTCCAGTGTATTCGTATCTTCTAATCTATGTAGGAATTCATCGTTCATCTTTAGGAACAACTCGATGGATTCTTTACCACTTATTGTTACGGCATGTGCACTTGATGAGAAAACAGATGTCGCGTTACGTCGAAGCCAACAGCCTATATGTATCCTCGGAACGTTTTCATGTAAGGAGAAAACCAAGGTTAAACGCTTGTGATCTTCAGACCCACCTTGTGATATAGCCAGCCCCCATTCATTTACCACGCTGAGGTTCATATAGTCTTTGGAAACCCAATCCGAGACAGCTTCCATGATGATGGCGAGACTTTCTACAGAGATGAATAAAGGTTTGTTATAAGCTGGGAGGGGGGCTAAGCATGTAATGGTCCCCTGATGGCCTTCTTCTAAAACGCAGGATGACAGCGCAATGCTGATGAACCACAGACCAAGACGTTAACTCGCTAATCGTGATATTTCTAACTAAGCACGTCATTTCGTTCGTAACACAGCTACTAACCACTGGAAGGAAGGAATACAAATATATGGTTTGCCAGAGCACGCCCAGGGTTTATATACATGAATAAGAGGTGGGCGGAGCTTATTTAGCTCCACCCCCGATTACTGTCTTACGGCCCCCCAGCCAATCACAGCAATAGGATTAAGAGATATGATGGTGATACATAAGGGGGGTGGAGCTTACACCTTCAGGCCTAATTGCGTTAATTCAGCCTTGCATATACAAGAATGAAGTATTCTTGTATATTCCTGTCCGTCGTGGTTTCTGAATATTTTATGATGAGAGTGAATCAGTTGTAATCAAATGACGTAATGTATATTACATTCTTAACCAGTTTCGCGCTAATTCATTTCGCTTTTTTCTTATTACTTGAGGACTACTTATTGTTTTGCTCTTACGATGTAATATTCCCTTGTAAGGCCTTTCATTAGGACCTACAGGATCGGATACCGATGGCTGATAATGATTTTCCAAATCCTGTAGCCTTTGCTTATTATTAATTAAGCTCCTAGGGAAATTAATGCCCTGTAGTTCACGTTTAATGGCATCCCAACCTGGTATAGGCTTCTTTTTCCAGTCTCGAATTAAGTCTGAGACTAAGTCTACTATATTTGAGCCCTGCAATGGCCGCTCATTAATTACAATCTGGCCTAATTCGTTCCAATTTAACTGATCTTTTAAAGTATCATATAATGCGTTTCCTTTATTCTTCAATGTAGGTGGTAAGCTGTTTTCTAAAACCTTTTTAAAATCCTTTCTTTCATAGTCGCGTTGTGAAACTTCATTTGAAATAGGGTGCATTCCTGTATACTTGTCTTTGACTTCTAATAATTTTTGTAATATTTCCTGATATTTCAACCTTTTCTCGTCTACATTAACTTTTGAAGTTAATATATCTGCTAATTCCTTTTCAAAAATACGTACCTGTTCAATGCGGGGATCAAGAAGCGTTTCGGGTAGTGGTTGAGGAATAACCAGAGAATTCCTGTAACTTTGTATATTGTTCGAAGGGGATTACTACAGCCTTCTTCATTCTTACGCGTGATTCCCTGTTAACAGTTTAGAACAACAAAGGACCAACTACGGAGAAGAGTAATGGAAGGGAAAACTCGCCTCCTCTGTTGTAAACAGTTTCTTTTATGCTTTATTAATTCTTATTCCGTCTTAAACTTTAACGGACCAGGTTTAGCGAAGTGATTTGCTGTGACGAGTAACTTTCTCTTCTGACAGTTCTGTCGCTCAGTGGTATCGACTGTTTTTACCATATTTAATACAGATCTCACAGATCAGTTTAACAAATGGCAGGTTTTTTTAGTAATTTCGCTTTTTCTTTTTTAACTAAGTTTTTCTTATAAGTTTGTTGCAATTCACACGGTAAATATTTCTTATCCTCATATTGCAGATATAAACAGCTTTCGATTTCGGAATGGTAGAATGGTTGGTGAGGGAGCATAACTCTGATATGGTGTTTTTAGGGTGAAGTTCGCACATCAAATAACCGTGGGGGATCGAAGTAACCTCTTTATATACTTTTAAGAACTCTTTCCTTTGAAAGGGGGAACATTTGACTGGCTAGTACATTGATCTGACCATGTCGCGTCGTTGGCGCGAAAAGAATCCCAGATCTGGGTAATTCATGAGATACTGCGCTATATGCTTGCTCTTTGGTGAAAATGTTCTGGGCTATGAAGAATCAGTCCGACGATATTTACGATGATGGAATAAACTGTAAATGTTTCGGCTACCTCAATATTCACCTTATGCATGAGGTCGTCCAGTATTATAACCTTATGTCCTTTTATGTTCTCTAACGATTTTACGTCATAGATGCCTTCATGGAAATGAATAAGGTTTTTATATTCGTTAAACTTTGCCTGAAATACGTTATAACACCATATTATTTTCACAGGTCGATCTTCAAATATCTCTAATTCACTTAATAATTTTAGTATTGCAAATGTTTTTCCGCATCCAGTTGGACCGGCTATAAGACATGTCGCAGGTGTACGGAACATGAATTTATGCACGTCCTCCATGATTGACATCTGTTAGTTCAGTAAGGATGTAGTATACACAGATTTCCTTTTAAATATATTTCTGCGTTACCCTAAAGGTTCATTCTACGCTTATTTCAAACTTACTCTTTCGAAAGCTTTACAAATATGCCACTCGCTCAGATCGTTTTCCACTAGGTATTCTCTTAGTACATGCACTCCATCTCCTAATATATACGTGAAAAGATCACGTATAGAAATCATGTTATGTTTATTTTCTGGTCCGGTCAGTGTAAATAGAATCCACCACTTGTTTTTTAAACATTGAAAATAATTTTATGACATGTCTATGGATTCTCAAGAAGTATTCAAATATCTTCAGGAAGTGTATCCTTAAGCTTTGCCTTAAGATGTGTAAGTAATTCTCATACAAACATATAAGTGCCGTGATTTAGTGATTACTTCAACATTTCTGCCTGTACAGCTCTGTAATACACCCTCTTGCGAAGATCGGCAGTATATACTTCAACTGTTGCTATTTCTGTTATAATAAAGATGAACCGTACAGGGTGCCGTTTAAATGTGACAGAAGTTATTAGCGCCTCTCCATCTCTTGACCTCCATTTCTGATTATGTTTGTTTCTTCTTTGAAACTCGATAGTGATTGTTTAGCGTTTCCTCTTCATCAACTCGACTGATAACTTACTTTTTGTTCCGAATAAACTGTCGCGATGGATTACTGCCGTGCCGCGAAATGAACTGTTTCGGACCTGTGTAACATGAGATAAGAATAGTTTCTTCTGTAATTCATAATATCCTTGGTTACTATATTGGACGGTAGCAGTACATGTGTAAAAATTCACTACCGTTCGGGCCTTCTGTTATTAAACAATTGAAACCCACAGTCCGGAAGAATTTCCTCCCACTGTACAGATGTCCTGTATAGAATGAAACGTTACTCTGACCGATGATGGATCACAGTAAATAGCAACGGTTCTTTGCACGCAAGATTCTGATACACTTTCTTACTCGCCCTAAAAGGTTATATGGAACCTGAGGGGTTCAATAGAAATATTATAGCCTTAGCTAGGGAAAGTATATACAGAGGTGGTGATATTATATTCTATCACTTCTTAGGAAAGCTTTTGAAGCCAAGCCAGGATGCAGTTTCTAACCATGATCTCATCGGCTGTTGTAAATCAGAGATTAAATCATTTTATATGTTCCGCCTACCCAAGTTAGTCTGCTTAATAGCAATTACGTATCTATCAATCCCACTCACTCGATTACCAATAGCGATGCACCTTTAGAGTTTATAGTAACTGGTTCGGGGGACTTTTACATCGATCTCTGCGACATCCATTTATACTTGAAAGTGAAACTTTTATCAGAAGACGGAAGCGACCTACCTACATCCGATGATCATGTCGTTTACACTGAGAGTAACTTCTTGTATACCGCTTTCAGCCAGCTGGAAATATTCCTTAATGAAACACCTGTTAATTCAGCTACAGCCTTATACCCCTACAAATGCTACATCAACAATCTTTTAAACTTTAGTGAAGATGCGAAACAATCCCACCTGCAACCTGTGGGTTTACAGCTTTAAAGATGTTAGATAAGCATATTGAAGAGCTGCAATCTCAGTAACAACCTACGCATTTTACGGGTCGACTAATGGGGGATCTACTTAATCAGGAGCGACTTCTACTTCCAGTGTTGGAACTTAAGTTGACATGACTAGGGCGGCGCACACGTTTGCTTGAAATGTAAGTCACTAGAAAGCGGGGCTACGAGTATTCCGCCCCGCCCCAAATTTTCAAGTTGTTGGAATGACCTATAATTTTAGTACGCAAAAGTGAACTCACGGCGCGAAACAGACATTTGAAATTAAAATCATTCTTTCTCTACCCGCAAAGTACCCTTTGATACGAGTGGAGACAAAGATTTTTAACTTTACACCTGGTTTCAAATATTAATATCCCAAACATTGTTAATGCTACTCTTCCCCTGAAAGTTGTAGTAGGGATGCTTGAGCATACAGCTGTAACAGGCAAGTATAAAAAGCCAGCCTTTAAATTCCAACATTTCAATTTAAAACGGATCAGTCTTCAAATCGATGGGCATTCACACGGTAGGGATTACGAAACGTCTTATAGCACCATTCCCTATGAGTCGCTGTGCTCTCGGCCTTTCTTACGACCTGGTAGCTCAAACTGTACAGTGTAGTGATACAGGAACGGGAATTACACTACAAGATTACGTTGACAATTCTAATTTATATGCTTATGAACTAACAGCCGACCTTTCTTCGTCAGCCTCTACTCATTTAAGTGCTGTAACGAGTGGCTCATTAGGGTTGAATTTAAATTTTGCATCGAGCTTACAGGTTCCTGTTTCAGTCTTGGTCTATATGGAATACCAGAGTCTCATTGAACTAGACCGAGTTAGAAACGTGCTTCTAAGCGGATAACCATGAACGAGGCTGAACTTGGGGTGTTACTGGCGTCAGTAAAGGGTTTCAAGCATACGTACGCCCGTAATGAATTAGAAGATATAAAAATAAGAGTAAACGAAGGGTTGATATTTAACACTTCACCTAGATGGGAAACTGTTCAGGGCCATTGGGCTGTACTGTACAAACTTGATGAAAACTGTATGATTCTAGTTGATTCTCTGCATCAATCGTCGTTATATTCTTCCTCTTATATAAAGCAATTCCTAAGAAACAATAATTCAGGCTACATGAACAACCGTTAACGTTTCCCGAGTACATCATAACGCCTCGCAACTATTGTGGAACTCTATTCCGTTACTTTTACAAGGAAATTACTTAAAAAGCGTCCCTCTTGAAGATCCGCAATGTATTCTTCAGCTCGAAATCCCATACTCAACGACTTTATTATTGTTCAGGAAATTCTAAAAATGACTGTAATTTTTAAACTCAATAAAAGAATTTTTATAATTGCGTTTCAGTGTATGATTCCTCATCGTATTCCGTTTATTTTAAAAAGAAAGACTATATAACATAATATATTTCCTGTGATATATATAATATATATATAGTAATATATATATATACTTATATTATATATATATATATATATATATATATATATATTATATTAATATTATTATGTATATATATATATACTATTATAATATTATATATATATATACTATATATTATATATAATTAGATTAAGGACCATTGTTCAATCATTTGAAAATACATATGTAACTTAAAGAGTACGTAGTTATCCTTACGCGCACTCTGCACTGGGGTTGGCTATAGGGGCTTAGAATAGCACAAACCTCTGGGCTTAAAATGTGACGTAATAAAAAAACCTTGACGTCACGGCTAAGATTTATTCAGTGTGTTTTCAGGGTTGCGGCGTATTGGCTGTGAATTACATACGCTCTAATTAATACTACTGTTTTATATATCATCATATATATATTATAATAATATTTTTTAATTAAGCATATATAATATATATAAAATATAAATTATATATTATATAATATAATATATATTATATTATATATATATATATATATATATATATATAGTATTTATATATTATATTATATAATATATATAGTATATATATATATAGTATATTAATAGTATATATATATATATATATTCATTTCTGTTTCAGTGTTTTACACCCAGTGGAAAGAATTGTAGAAGAAGAAAAACGAAAATATGCCTGCAAATAATCAAAAACGGGGTTTAAAGCGTACTTTCAGTGGAGATGGAGAAACTGTGGCTGAGTCCGTACTCGTGGAAGTAGTCGATCAGGTGGAATTAGTAGAAGCTGTGCGGGCCTATGAAAAGGCAGTCGAAGGTGATTTATGAAATATAGTAAAATTTTGGAAAGTTATAATTTTTTCTTTAGCTAAGAATGTCTCCTGTAGAACAATTATATTAATAGAAAAATTATTTATTAAGTAATCTAAGTTATTTTTATTAGCATGATACCCTCCCATATTCCATTGACATATATTTAGTTTATTATCTATAATATTATATTTAAAAGTAATTACTACTACTGAGCTTGTTTGCCCAAATAGGAGCTTATAAGCATCATCTTTATTTAAAGAAATAGAGGACATATCAAGGGTGCTACTTGTCTATTTACGTTAAAGGGTACTTTGAGGTAAAGTTATGTATGATGAATTAGGTAGTTGAATTATACTATATATGTCACGATATAATTTGCTGGTAAAGTATTTTAGGCGCTGGATGTGCGAAGGGTGTCAGAGTGATGCTTCTCGCTCATGACACTTGGCACGAACGAAGAAGATCGCGAAGGTTTTTCGTTGAAAGTGCATCCGAGACTCTCCATCTAATACGTTGCGGTGCGTTAGATATAATGTGTCTAAGGGACGCTGAGGCACGCGCGCTCTTATGGTGGAGCAGGCTGAGTGATCGGTTGATCGTGGTGATATATGTCTGAGCGGATTATGTTGAGGGGAGAAGTATGTTAGGGTAGCTGGCAGCTTGGAGCTGGTGCGGGTCATGGTCGTAGAGAATGCTCGAGTGGACTGGTGATTTCTTATCCACAAGCTATTGAGAATATGGGATTCGACTAGAGTAGTTTCGCATATTATTCTTAAACGTATATATTATAGACGTTATTTACACGGGATAGATGCCATTAGCCGGGGTGGAAGTAATTCTTATGATGATCTTATAAATAGGTCGGCTTATAATGCTATTTCATTTACATGTTGTTGGCACTCGCAGAGATGGGGTCATTGCGCTTGCGAATTGAAGTCGAGAGGGTGAGTCTGGAGATGACAATTTTGTTGCAGTGCTGTTGGTTGCAGAGAGAGTGCTGTAGGTGGGGATGCAAGCGTGTCGGACGCGTTCGTAGAGCTTCAAGCGGTGATAGGGTAAGTACGGCTGGACTGTAAGCTCAAATCGCGATTGCATCCTGGATAGCGCCTATAGTGTGGTCACGGCCGGGAGGTCTCAATGGGTACTGTACGCACCGGCACTTGTGTGTTGGAGATGTATATGTTTCTATCAAGACGCCGGGTAGTGCGCAGGTGTGCGGAATGGGAAGTCAAGGGAGAATGGGGTTATTTTCCAGTATTGAGTCGCTTCTAGTGAGTTTGTCCTGTTGCAATATCCTCTATAGCAATCCCTTCATTTAGTTGTTTTTATATTTACCTACAGTTTTCTTGTCTCTATAGATTATTCACGCAGAGATAGCCGTCACGGTCTGCTTCAAGTAAGGGAGAGAGGTTGAATCTGCCAAACACTGGTAGTAATTCGGCGGTAGACTTCGTGCGGTAGTGCTGACAGTTGCGGCAAATGGGATGCCTGTAGATCGGTGTTCAATCGAGGGTCGGGGGGTGGCCGCTATGTATGCTCCTGGTAGAATTCCAGTGTGTTCATGATTTGTGGCAGTCAATAGACAAGATTGCCTCCACGCGTCCTTTCCTAGCATGGGTAGCCTCGGATTCGGCTTGGGGAGAGAAATACCACGGGAAAGGCACAGCTCATGATTCTAAATTCTGGAATGCCGTATTATTGACCCGGTATAACAATCTAGCATTTTAGCTTACAACGGTTCTTGTTTCACCTTCACAGAAATCGATCTGAAGCACCTAACCCGTAATGCAACGCAACCTGTACACCTAGTTACTGGTGGATCCGGTGAAGCCTCCAAATACACCGTGAAGATAACCCCACCCCTTAACCGAAGCGGAATTATCCCGACTCGGAATCGTCGTGAAAGTTACATCTAATCTAATTTCTATATATTACTGAAATATTACTGAAAAATAGTTGTTACATAATAGTATGTATTCGAATGTTTATGGAATTGTTCATTCTTTTTTATTTTGGGGTCAGTTTGGCCCGTCCCGCCGTAGCTTTCCTCTGGCCCTGACATCGTTTGTCTGGTGTTGCATTCTCGTGACTATGGGTGGGATGTGTGCGAGTGGTCACGGGTGACTGTTGGCTTTGGTCAGTGAGCTGGTGGTGGCTTGGGGCCGTGCCCTTGGGCGTGGTGTGGGCCTGTTGGTCGTGGTGTTGGGTGGCATGACAGGGAAAAGGCAGAAACCAGAAAGGGCACCCTGGACGGATTTGGTTAGATGATGGGGCTTGTTGCGGGACCTTCCCGGGGTGTAGAAGGTTTTTCACGGACGACGGAGGAGGAGGAGGTTGATGAACCCCCTGCACCTTTCTCGACAGAGTTGTTAAAGGTAACACGCGAAGGATCTACGCGTAATTCAGGGATTATCGAACACCACCGCTTCAGAGTACGTGTCGACACCAGACGGATCTTTAATGGAAATCGAGACATTAATGATGTACTAGTAGGGGTCATTCACAGTGTGATAGAACAGGTAAGAGGGTCAGTGACATATCGAGAGTACACCCTCAGGGCAGGTTTCCTTTTTACGGATAGGAATGGGGGGCAATTCCACATACGAATTCCTCATGAAGAGATATCTCGACCAAATCTCGCGCAGTATCTGACGGATCGTTTTCTAGAACTCTTTCAGTCCGGCGACCAAGCCATGCTGGATGAATTCAATGTAGATGTACAGATATGCCATAATCCAGAGGGTAATGGTCCAATTGACCCGTCGTCTGTGAACTTTAAACATAAAGATGTTAATAAAGTGCAGTTAGGTATAAATAACGAGGATAGGAGTATAAGAACCAGTGTTGGATGCGGATTCAGGGCTATAGCTGCATGCTATAAGCTCCACCATCATGTACCTAAAAAACCAGGACAGTCTGCGCCTAAAATAAAAAATTTTACCCCTAAAATCTACTACATAGTGAAAGAGATCGCAACTCATGCGTCTGACTTATGAAGGAACCCTAAAGGCTGAGTGATTTGCTAATAGAGGAAAATTAGAGTGTAGGCATTTGTTTTTACTAAAGATGAGAACGGTAAACTCGAAATAATGTTTAAGCCTCACGAACAGAATAGGGACTTACCTCTTTTTGTAATAGGATATGACTCCGAGGAATACCCATTACATTATTATCCTTTTCCCGAGATTCCATCAAGCTAGCTTTAGGTAGTGTAGTTCCTAAGAATATCTCCGGACCAGTTTTTTGCCATCAGTGTTATAGTTTCACAGATCACTTATATTAACCCATTTTACAAAACGAATGCACTGAATACAGATGCGGGCAATGCTTAACTTATAAATGTAAAGCTTTACCGGGCGACACATCAACACTTTTACATTGTGATGATTGCAATCGGGATTTCTATAATGCGGAATGTCTTAAATTACATGAAGACCTCACATGCAAATATCTTAACGTATGTAATTTATGCGATAATGAGATAGTAGCTGATAAACAGGGCAAACAACGACATGACTGTATGCATATTAAATGTGGAGTATGCGACGAGAAGTATGGAATAGAGGGCGATAATCACCAATGTTTCATGAAGCAGATCAAGGTGCCAACAGATGATGCTTTCGCTAAACGAAAGCCTACCTTTACATTTTATTATGATTCGAAACCTATAATCATATACTCGTGAGAGGAGAGGCCGCATAAAAACAGATATGCTGCCATACATTCTAGTGAGGTATGCTAGTATGCAATAACTGCGGAGAGAAAGACCTAGACAATTCATCACCGTGTGAGACTTGTGGAACTGTCCGAACTGAAATATTCAAATTGAATCTGGAAGCAACAGAAGAGTATGAGAAGTGCCCAGTCGATCTATTTCTCAACTATATATTCAGGTTTGCTAAAACACAAGAAGTCGAACATACTAGTTGCAGCTCATAACGGAGGTAAGTTCGACAATCAGTTTGTTTACAGCAAACTGCTTGCCAGACCTACCGTTCATTCCATATCTTCCAACCCTGTGAAACGTGGAACCAAAATAATAACTATGACAGCTAACCACAATATCCAGTTTAAGGACACGCTAATGTTTATGCCCTGTGCACTGAAAAAACTCCCCAAGTGCATGGGCATTACAGGTGAGCTTTCTAAAGGGTTCTTTCCTTACCGTTTTCTTACCCTTGAGAATATAAATTACAAGGGAAAAATTCCAGATAAGGAAACCTTTGAGACACATCGCATGTCCGACAGTGAAAAGGCTGATTTTGAACGTTGGTATCAAACATTTAACAATAAGGACTACGATATCATGAAGGAATGGGTATGTTCTTATTGTTGTACAAGATTGTTAATATTCTGCGTCACAATTACTTCGAGAAATTCAGGGAATCTTCTCTTAAGGACAAAAGTCGACTGCTTTACTTGATTTGCTCTACATTGCGGGCATATCGTTCATGTATATATAATATGCAACTTATGCCTGCAATATTACTGGCCATATAGTCCGTACTGATGATTCAACTACTCGTATGATGGTGTGAAATGGCTTACGTTCATGGAGATGTATAAGGGTCATCGAAGCAAGGAATGGTGGCGAACGTAAATTTAAAATCAAAAACAGGTACCTAAAGCTTGCGGTTACGTTGACATGTCCAGCTGAAACCGTCTCCTTTTGACACTAATTGAGTCTATCTGTCCGTCATCAACGTTAATGAACAAACGTATAGTATAGAACTGAATAACAGGCGTACCCCTCCTCCAACTGGTAACAGCCATAAGAGATTGGTCTTACTCTTGCCTGGGTGTGTATTTCATGGTAGCCAGCATGTAAAGAAAGGTTAAAAAAAACTCTATGGCAAATCAAGCCTTGATAGGTACAGTAAGACCATGAGACAAGAGCGGATTATAAGTCGAAAGGTTATGAAGTAATTAGAATATGGGAATGCGAATGGGCGAAAATGAAAAAAGAGTGTGAGGTCACTGTTGTA
>JABUQX010139719.1:0-15000 GCA_015478945.1 Trachelipus rathkii
AGACAGCAAATGATATAGTGGCTGATGATGTGTTGAAAATACTGGACACACGTCCATATATAGTAATATTTACATTAGTATATATTTCTATATTTATAATATACTCTTTATACATATATTCTCTACATATACTATATCGATCGGCTGGGAGATCAAGAAAAAAGTGGATTGAGATCTAGTAATAGAAAGGACGAAGAATAAGAGTGAGTTTGGCTTATCTATATATATACTATATATTATATATAGTACATATATATATAATACTCTCTATATTCATACTCTACTACACTCACTTATCAATCATATATCATAGTAACTCTATAGGATTCGTCATTTATAAGCACGGTTGACTCAGGGAGCTCGAAATCAGTGACTATTGAGTAACGTTACTGTACACATACTTATTAGGTGAAATACCTTAATTTTGGGTATTAACTAACCTATATCCTCCTATCCCAGATATACTAACATAACTTAATCTATCTCAATTCACCTAACCTAAACTATTTAACGGGAGTCACCACTTTATACATGTACATAACATACTATTCATATTCATAGATACTTACCCTCCATATTAAATATATCTATATAATATACTATATATATATATATATATAATATATATTTATATATTATATAATTATATAATATATATATATATTATATATATAATATATATATAAATCGGCAGTAGTAATGGAAAGACTTTGAGCGGTTGAGTTTGATTGGAAAGGCAGTAATAGGTATTGGTTCTAACTTGGAATATAATCTCACTATATCTTGCTTAAGCTCGAAACCAGGCGTAAATTGCTCAAGTCGGTGGATGCTTATAGGAGGGGGGGTCACCCCCGAGAGCGGTAGTCGCTACGGCCGCGGTTTATACCCTTTTTGGGCACACTGCCAACACCCAGATCTTGAGTTACTAGCTAACCGAGAGTTAGGCTCGAGCCGTGATGATACGTAATCTCGTCGGAGACGAGATTCAGTCAGCGGCTCACGCGCGCGGCGCGTGCGCATACACACAACACACATTAATTATTATTATTAGTGAAGATTCCGATCTTCCGAAGGAAATCGAATTCTGAGTCGAAAGAAACGATTCCTGTAATGGGGGGGAATCGTTTTTTTACGGCAGCTCCGGACTTGCTTTCCGCCGTTGGTGTGCTTCTTCGGCATCCCGGTTTTGAACTCCGACTCCCGATGCCCTGCTAAGCCTGCTGCGACTCGAACTTAGTCGTATCGTGCTAAAAGCATGTGTGAGGGTAGGTAGAATGGTACACAAATCTGCAGTGTAATACCGAAGTTACGGTCCCGTGGGTTCCACGAGGGGCCCCACCGCCAAAAAAAATTAAATTGACTCAGTTAAAGGCTGAAATTTGGTGAGAGGATTCGAGGAGTGTAATTTTCTAGACAAGAGTTGTAAAAAGGAATCTGACGGAGTTAGCTCGGCGGACCGGTTGCTGGAGCCTCGCCCTGGCGGTGCCGAGTCTAATAAACATTCGTATACACAACAATGTTTGGGTGTCTTTATCAATAAGGTTATTGGATCCTGTAGATTTCGAAAATAATGGTTTCAGCACGCATCAAAAATAAAAATAAATAATATACATAAAGGTTTCTTATTCTTTTTATGTTTATACTTACAAATTTACCGTTTTCTACATACTCTAATCTAAATCAAACCACTATCCAACCCACATCCAGCCACGCATCCCGCCCCTGCCGTCCACAGTCGTCTGATCTATTGATGCTATTGGATCTATTGATTAAGGTCATATTTTTTACGTAAAGATTTTCATGTTTGTACATACCCTAAAGCAGTAAACGTCAGTAAATCAAACCACCAGCCAACCACCATCCCGCCACCCTCCTGTCCATTCTCGATCTATTGATCTATTGATCTATTGCATATACTATCATATTTTTTTATCTAAAATTGTCATGTTTTACATACCCCTAAATGCAGTAAATCAGTAAATCAACCCACCATCCAAGCCACTCCAGCCACTCTTGATTGCGCCGCGCGCGCGGGAGTGTACCACCTAAAGGGGACTAATATGTTAAGGTGACTTATCTAATTTTTTTTGTTTATAAAGTCTTCCCTTGGGTGAAGACATCCGGATGCTGTATTTCCGCCCCCGCCCCCACCTGTACATTAATTAGTGAAGACTTCCGGTCGCAGTCAGAAAATTCACCCTATGCTTCACGGCGACTGGCGACGGACCATGCACTATGGTATCGTTCGCTCAATGTAGGGTTCATTCCTTGACCCAGTGTGGGCCAACAACCATTACCCACTTGCAACAATAGCATCTCTCTATTGATGCCCTTTATTCCGCCTCTGCCAAACTGCCAGCTAGTCTCTCCTTCAGACCATTTCATTCTTGACTCAATCCCATTTTCCTCTCGATCTACCAGCCGGTCCAGCTATTTCCCAACACAGGTCGCTTTCTCCCACTAAATTCTTAAAAAAAAAGAAAAACCGACTATGCATTCACCTTTCCACCATGACCAGACTATCTTCAACTACTTTATTGTTTCATTTTATTTCCTTTCTCTCGCCCCTTAGGAACACAGAACAACATTATTTACCACAACACAACCCCCGGTTCTGTCCGCCCTCCCTTCCTTTTCCACACACATTACTCATTTTTACCTTATTCTCCATTTTAAAATCAATTCTTTTCTCTCAACGCGCTAGAGCCCTAATGATTGTCATTCGAACACATTGAACTTAGATCCTATAAATAACTTCTTCTTATTCCAGACCTATCAGTCTCAACATAACTATTTCAAAAACAATAAAACAACTCACAGGTAAACAAATCCCTCATGGTAGACCCTGCGCCTAAAGACTTTAGTCCCTTTACATTAACCAGCGATTTAATTGCACCACAGCCACTTCCTGATTCAAACACTTGTCCTACTTAAACTTTGCATCATAAACCGTTCCCTTTATTCCAATAACATGATACCGCTAATATTAAACTCAGACACGAACTTGTTCCACAAGCTGCTCACTCATTCTGTAACATACTTCAACAATAAAACAATCCTTCGAGGACGTGTTCTCCAGTTTCCTTTCTGCTCTCACTGACAATCAATCAAGAACCATAACCTGAATCTTAATCTCCTAGCATTTCTTCTTTCAAACAAAAAAAAAACCCTCCTTTTTAAACACACCCTGCCAAAAGTCTCTCTTATCTTAACTAACATCCTCTTCAAACGCTCTTTTCAGACTTGCCTACCAGACCATCATGTCCGCATAATAGATGGGGCAAACAAAAAAAGAAAAAGCAAACCACACCTTCCCCCTTTGCCTCCCCAGCTCTCTGTCAGTCCCTCCAGCCGCTCCATCACTGAGGGCTTCGTCCAGCCGGTGCCGTTCTGTAAAACAAATCAGGCCAAAAAATCTTTCGGCCCGCATCAAGCATTCTTGCATAACCCTCCATATACAAATTGAATACCAAGGAGGTTCACATAACACAACCCTGCATCACTCGCTATTAATACTAAACCAATGCCCTTTGACACCATTTTTCCTTACACACGCCTCACTAGTTGTCATACATTGTTTTGATTCCATTCAGAAGCCTATGACCAACACTATATATCACTTAACACCTGCCATAGCTTCCCTATTAACCTATATAACCCTGTTGCAAAGCCATAAACCTAAATACATTTATTCTTCCTCTCTCTCATTGTTCTCTTCCCTCTCTATCAATTGCTGCATGTAATAGATTTCCTGTCTCTCCCCATTACCTCTAATCCGATCCCCTAACCGAACACAATAAACCAAATTCCCCAAAATAACCATCCAACAGTTCGCACACCTCTACCTCCACCCTACTCCCCATCCTCTCCCTCCTGCAGCCTACTCGGTAGTCTTACACAGCTACAGACTAATAACCTCTTCAGCCATTATCTAATGTGACTTATATCCTACTCTCCCACTTCCAATCGATCGAAGAATGCACCATAAACAGACTATATCAAGATTGCAAGTTAACTCTATCAGTAGTTCAATGTTCTTTCGTGTTGGCCCAGACCTAAACTACCAACCCCAAATTCAAGGACCTACTATAATCTATATCGTTCTTCAGATAAATTGGTCAACACGAACTCACATTTAATTCGGGATTCATCAGGACGCAGAAGGAGACTCTTCATCAGTACATTTAAATCTATCTCCTTCCCGATTACCACTAACCACAGTTCCCATTATGTACACAAAAATCTCCTCCAATTAAATTACCTCCACTATTATAATTTATTATTGTAAAGGCAGGGTAAACAAATTATCTGTTGATGTTCCACAACTACTGTTGTCTATTATCTTCTCCAAATTCTTTCCTTATGGAGAGAGGAGACAAGGGCTCACTCCCCATTTAGGGTCTTTTCCCCAAAAATTTTCTTGCGGGAATAACAATACTTTCACCTTTCACGGGAAAATCTTCCAAAGTCGCCCTCGAAAAAGGAGCACATACCATTATTGTGTACCGTCCACCTAGGGAATGGGACTTGGGGCTAATTTTAATTAGCACCAAGACCTATTTAGGGCTTTACATGTCAATAGAGTTACTTTCTTATGGTTTCAATTCCATACAAGATTGATCATCCCCATACAGATCTTGTTCCGGGTTCTTCTGCAATCCTTTTCTGCAAATAAGGATCCTGCTGATGCGCCATATCAGGTATATCACCAGGGGAAGAAATGTTATCAATATGCATAAAACTACCAAAAGAGGGGAGCATAAAATGGTTTCCTAACTGTAATATCTTTGAATTAACGATACTCCTTAAGATGTCCTCCCAGTCCATCTGTGGGTTAATTACATATGAAATTCGAAGGCACAGTAATGTCAATCCATCCTCAAAATACCAATTCACTTCTCCAGACAAATAAACCTAACAAAGGGTTATCACTTTCTTTAAAGTATAGCAAGATCTTCCCACTTCTCTTTATACTAGTCACACTAAACGTCAGGTCTGGAGATTATATCTCGCGAAACACATACCTATTTGGGGACTTCTCCTCGCCTAGAATTGCCTTTCACCATCCAATTGAGCGCGAGGCCAACGACAACAAAGGGTTCCTCATCCGAGTAAAGTCTTAGGCTCACTGGTTACCTTTGTGGGAAATCAAAACACGATGTAAGGTCAGTTCGCCTTTTGAGGCTGTTCCCCATCAACACAACGCCCTATGATCCTATCTGAGCACTTGATTTGGGGGGCAGGCTACTAAGGGCAGCATCATTCCATATGAGCTGTGGACACGATTAATTCAGATTCACAAAGAAGGTTTCGGTGTAGTTTTTCATCCAACCTTCACTTCGACTGCTGTCTCATTCCGAAGCAATACATGCCATATGTTGTCAATGATTGCGAGAATCCAAACAAAGAACAGATAAGAAACACCTTGGAAATGATCCCATCTCTAATCCATTTTTCCGATTCCAAGATATACCTTGGAGGCGCAGAGCTTCCCCTATTCTAATTCTTGAACCTTTTCGCAAACCATCGATGAGCCTTATCTCAGATAGAAGGAAGGCGCCAATGTCCCACGCTAAGTTCACTCTAACGACCCTGTTCTGACTTGTAATGCATTATCCGTTTTAGACTAGTAACAGAGGTTCAGAACACGAGGTCGTGCAAGGACTCATGCCTCCTTTTTGAGGAGCGCGCGTTTGCGGAGGCGTTCCTCGGTTCATTCCGACCAGGGCTCCACTGTTTCATTCTCTACTCCTACTTTTTTAGAGTGGATCTGATCGGATTAACGCAAAAGCACAGGCCCCAATCATTACATCAAGCTTCGGCATCCGCGCCAGGCAGCTCTACAATCGACGTGGGTCACCGTGAATCTGGCGATTTTTGAGATCCAGACTTTTATAATGGCATGTGTTTATGTTTGCGAAAAACATGTGGTGTGCTTATTGACAAAATTGCAGAAAGGGCTAATAGTGCAGTGTTTGTGATCGTTTGCGAACAGAAGTTCGAGTGTCTGATAGGCGTACATACACTGTACATCCTTATTATCACTTTTGATTTCATAAAGGTTCACTTTGAAAGCTGGATCTCGGATGTAATCTTTATAATGGGTTAACTAGGGCCCGGTTTGGCGCACATGGTGTTGAAGGTTTCTCGTGAATTGGCGTGCAGTACCAATGACCCATGAAATTACGGAGGGTACCTTTCTTTGGTGTACGTTTCTTAACCAAGTTCTGCATATGCATAAATCACCTGAGCGAAATTTTATGAATTTGTCACTTCGCCCAACTGTTCAAATAACTTATGCCTAATCCCATAAGGGTCCATACCCTAACCACCCCTTACCGTCGACTCTGCAGTTGTTTATTACATTTCCACATATTATAAATACCCTTTTAACGATTCTTCGCCTCACCTCTTAACACCCACGTACGCCTCAACCAAACACAAAAATCAAGTACCATCATTTCTCATGTATCAATGACATTGCTTCTTTCACCACACCCGTAATCGCACTTTTAAATACCTTATCAACTTCGTTTTCAAGAGACTGAATTTTCCGACATGGAAACAATTCCGCCTTAATATTTCATTATGGATCGTTGAGAAAGAGTCCTCTATGTGTTTCTGAAGAAGTGTTTTCACATACTCGTTCAGGAAAACGAAAATTGGATATTTACATGCGTCATTCTTGAGCTTCTTTTTTTAATTATCAACATTTGGTATATTCAATCACAGGTCAATCCATCATCTCTCTCAATCTATCCCATCTGCACATTTTCTAACTCTGAAACCGTTGCATATCTGAATGCAAAATTACTCGCTTATCGTTCGGCACATTTTTCTTCGCATCTTCATCCTGATCAAAAGCATATAATCTTCCATTTTCACTCAACCTACTTCAAGATATTACTTTAAAAAAGCGGTTTGGATTATTAATTCGTCAAGTCCATGCCCTTTCTAAACGTTAGTATATGATCAAGTGATTTCTATTAGGTCCTATGAAGTTTAGGCTCTTAATAGTTAGAGATGGTCTTTGATTCAAAGTCAAGAATTTCAATTACCTCTGAATCAATTAGGGAATGCCAGAACATGTGTAGCGTTTAACTGGCTTCGATTCGTACTTCACACCGTGGTGCACGGGGTGGGACTTGAAGCAAGAGGTTGATGTGTTCCGCGTTCATTGCAAGTCCAATCTATCCCATCGTCAGATTTTAAACCAATATAGAGTTATGCTCATCGTTAAAGTTATTACTAATACTCATGCATTTAAGAAGCCTTATGTTCATTGAGGTACAAAGAAAAGAATGGATGCGCTTTTATCGGACGAGGTTAATATCATTTTTCAAGTCCTCCGCAAAATCAGTATGCTGGGCATATTGAGTAGATAAGAATTTGTGACCTGATTGTGTTGGCTGAGAAGGAGATGTTAAGTTGTGGAGTTAATCTGGGGGTTCGGAAAGGAGATTGAATCCATTTTATATGTTGTGTGTCACTTCACGGGTGTAAATCGCTATACGATTCTGGAGAGAAAGCATTTTAGCACTTTAGGTATCATAGAGGATACGGAAGGCTACAGATGGTAAACAATACTTAAACGAACACGAGTACATGTTTGGTTCTATGTGACAACAGACTGTGTAAGGGATTTTAGTTGTAATCTAAGTATGTAAGCAACACGTCACGCTAACTGCATAATGGGCAAAAGATTCATGAAGAATGTGAAACAACTCACAAAACATTAGACATTAATGCGGTGGATTTAAATGAGGTAACAATCTAAGTTTAAGAGTATGCAGAACGGGGAACTACGAAAAGGCTAAATCGCTGCCGAGTGTGGGGCCTATATACTCGTTCAGGTTACAGGATCAAAAGGATAGATAACAGTTCCGCCAAAGCATCGGCAATAAGGAATGAACGAAAGGAGGAAGGGAGACAAGGAGAGAGAGAGAGAGGGTTTGTAAGACAAGGAGGATGAATGGGGGACAAGAAGACTAAATGCAGGAGAAAGGGAATTGCAGTGAACGGCTACTAGTTCCTTTGCGTTAAAGGACCGTCTTTTGCAAGGGCACGATTAGGAAAATTGATATTTAGGGGAAGTGGGAGGAATTTCAGATGCGTTCGAAAAGTACTGATAAAATCACAAATAAAGGAGATGGGTGTTTATCTGAGATAAACTGTATGGAATAAGAGGATGTTACGGCGAGGTCCGTGAGTGTGGAAAAGAAGAAGCAAGAAAACACGTTTGTAAAATTCTTTTGTGGAAATAGATAAAGTTGAATATTAGGCACGTGAAGAAATAGGAGAAAGTGAGAGAAATATGTATAATAAAATAGACTAGGTAGTGAGTTGGGTGATCTGTAATTATTATGGTGGAAAAAAATGAGATAAGATTCTCGCGGCGATAAAAGCCAGATTTATGAAATGAGTAGTTGGTAAGAGTGAATGAAGTCCTAGAAGGTGAAAAATAACAAACATGAGGCAAGAGATGATGATGACGAGAGGAAGGAAAATTGGTGGTGCGAAGTAGAGAGGATGGGCAAGAAAGAGAAATATGCTTAACGTCCATCAACGCTGTGCCCGTAAAGTCGTGTAAAGAAGAAGAGAAATGCCGGTCCTGGGAAAAATTGCAGAGAAATGAAAATATGATGACTTGAGAAAAGAAAACTATTCAAATAGGCAAAAACATACAGCAAACCTAAGAAAACATTGAATAATATTAACGTTTAGAAAAGGGCAAATGAGAAGGTTAGACGATATAAATTAAATCCAAACAGTTTATTTTGTAGGGATAGGATGGGGTTTGGAATGTGCGAGGCCGAAGGATGAGGAGAAGCGATGGAGGGGGACGAGATGCGGGAGAAAGCGGGTTTATAACAGAGAGGATAGAGGGTGAAGAGGGCTAGTTAAAAGAGGAATGGAGAAGGGACGACGTAGGGCGGTCAACGGAAGGGAGTGACCTCATAAGAATCAATTATGGAAATAGTAAAGAAGCTACAAGAAGCAGCATGTTAAGTTCTAAATATGTTCTGAAGAGAAGGAAAATTTTCAGAAACATGAGAAGAGCTATTACTCTCACGTTGAATATAGGAAATGTAAATATGTTATTGTGGAAATGTGCTATTTGTACGATAAGGATTAGTTATTTGAATAGATGTCGAGGTCATCTGAACAAGGCGAATAGGGGGACTATTAAAGAATTAAAAAATATGATGTGAGCAGTAAGACGCATACGTGCTGAGTTGGGGATATAATCTTATCTTAGATCGCCAATATGGCATCCAATAGGAGAGCTTAACGTTTTGCCTTGAGAATAGTGGTGAGAGCTTAACCTCATCACCCAAAATAGATCGGCTTAAATTTAAAGAATAACCAAGAAGCACCCCTATCAATGTGGCTGAGATACTCACACCATCGAAAACCTCAAAAACCCACAAACAGACGGTCCAGATAAAATCTCGAATATCCACCTCAAACCCCTTGGAACTAAAATTATAGTAGTACTAAGTCAAATAATCAATACACTTGGTCAAATCAACAGATTCTCCTTTTGGAATACGCACATAAATCCCACATACAAACCTAGAGAAGTGTACAACAATCAGCTCATAGACCCAGTGAGGTAGCGTGAGACTAGAAAGTCGCTAAAATGAGATATGTTATGTAGCGCATAGGTGTGACGAATGAAGGGCAATTGGGTACGGTCACTATAACGCCGAAAGAAAAAGCACAATTACTGATTAATGCCGCTAACGATGCGAGACGAAAGTATATCGGTGGCGTTGGCTAATTATGCGGCCAAAACCCCAGCTGGAAGGCTCTAGCTGAAAAGAATTGGTACAACGTCAGGGTGGTCTGGCGAAGGATAAAAGAATCGGGAGTATGAGCAGATGAACGTTGGCGTCTTGTTTGATTCCACATCTGAGGTCAATCATGGGTGACCGGTCGGAGTGAAACAAAAGAGAAAGGAAAATGGATGGTTGAAAATACGCGATTATGACATGGATCTCTGGTCCCATTCTGGTGAATGGGCCAAGGCGCGCAATCAATGTATATGGGATGAGAGCCTGGGCCAGTACTTTTTAAGGTCCAGAGATGACATTTGCGCAATCAGAAATAGTGTGAGGTGTTAAAAGACTCGAGACCGATCGGGTTGAGGGGGGAAAGGCTCGAAAGGACGAAAACCATGAACGGTAATGTTTGAGAAACGACAGAAAAGTGATGTGACACGCGTTCTATGCAATCAATACGGAGTAGTATTGAATGTCTCGCTGGAAGTTTACATAATGCGGAACTCGAAGAAGATGGATGGTGAGTTGTCGCGCAAGCAGAGCGTCTGACGTACAAAGTGATTTATTAGGGCAAAATACATAATTTTACGATAGTACTAAGGATTCCATTGAGAAAAAATAGGCAGGAGAGGTTTCGTGGGGAGGGCGTAAATGGTTCTGCAATTAGGAGCCTCCACGCTGGAGTCAAGTGGCATAGAACCTCTTATCGGAATATACGGTTTGAAAAGATTATCGCATTGTGTAAAGTGAAGGGGAATGGTTGATGCGCGTAACGCATACAGCCGTGGAATTTGCTATAGGTTTGGAAATATCATGGTACTTCTGCAGACGAGGGGAAATCGGCTTGGAACATAAAATTAACCGTTGAGCGTAGAGTGTGGTTGGGGGTTGTATTAAGGGCTTGTGGCTTAATATCTTATTCTCGACCTTTTATATGTACTAGTATATTCTGGGTATTGATATCATCGCCTATAAGATATTCTGGTGGGGGTACTTTTGCATTAGCATTGATGTTATTACGACAAGAATCTCCATGTTTTTACACAAACCATTTTAGGGCTTCCACAGTCTTTTTAAGTTTTAGTTGCGCGGCAGAACATAAATAAGGTAGATGAAGAATACTTAACATGTGAAGAGACGTAAGTATGCGTAAGATACCAGGGTTGACAATCATTAAGGGGTCATCACCCTTTTACATTGTATGGAAATAATTGCACAATTAATTTTTAAGTAAGTAAAAATTACATGTAAATGAATGGCAATGCCTTCTAGGTTAAATTATCACACCTTACAGGGTAATATACATACTAAAGTAGTATTGGTCCCTTTTGGGGCACGAATTGGAGTATACAGTTACGTGACAAACACAGCCTAAGAATAACAAGATAAAATTTATTATTATGGAAATACCGTAAATTAGTTCATTATTAAGAGTGAAATTTACACTAAATGAATACAAAGATTAAAAGTATGTAATTAATAAATTATTTTTTTCTGTCCATAACCTTTACTAATATACATAATAAATTAAGGACTATTAATAGTGAGATAAATTTTGTGGTGAAACGGGAGTGTGGTGTTATAGCGACTGAAAAGTGAAGTTAACAAGTCAGCTCTGAGATAGAGAATTTATTTACAGTACCGCTCTGGCCAAGGGACGCAAAAAGCAAGAAAGTGAAAATTAGCCGCATCGATGTTGACGCGCACAAAGAAGAAGAATTACATATCCGTCCCGGGAACCGGAAGTATGAGAAACTTCTATAGACAAAATTCCTTTCAATCCAGTAAGATACGTATACGTTGGATAGTACAATTAGAACGAGTCATTGGAGAAGGTTTAGAGGGAATACTCTGGGCACAGAAAGAAATTAAAAAACAAAGCATTTGATCGGATTTGGTATGAGACATAAACTCTCTATACTTAATAATATATCAGTTTTCAAACACACTTGTTAGCAACATGTCATACAAAATATCACGCATATTCTGGACTCCCGAGCAAATCATGTGAGATGCACAATATGGAGGTAAGAGTATCAATCGAGCGAAAGATCTACGAGTATTCAGAAGAGTAGTCAGTCATATGAATATGCTTATGGAAATACAAAAGGTGATAAGAACTCGAAAATAACAACGTCGTTTCTTGTTGTTCCAAATGAACTGGAAGTAAACACCTTTAAAGAAAGGGGGACATTCAGTAGTAGGTCTTCTATGATTGACTCGTGCACGGGGCAAATGCGATCGAAAACAACGTTGAGTTAAGAGTTCATACAGAGGGAACAATAGCAATAGCTAATTTCAAAACAACACGACTAGCATAGTAAAATGTAGTTAACACTTTATTCTCTGAAAGGTCTCGTGTGTTCTAGATATATTTCGTAAACTATAAGTAATAAGTAGATATGTATAGGAGAGTTTTTATATCACCTCTCAAAAAGGTATTAATTGGGTATTGTAGGTACATATATGATCCTCCATATTCAAACGGAGAAATAGAGATATATGTATGGCAGCGAAGAGAAGCAGGAGCCAATAAGTAGCACGAGAGAAGGCTAGAGAGAGAGGAGAGAAGAGCAGGGATTCATAGAACGTATTGCCGATAGGGAGAGATGGAGAGATGGAGAGAGGAGAGAGACGTTAAGCACAAGAGAGAGCAGGAGAGCGAAGGACGGAGATCATGGGATTTTCGTTCGGATGATTTACGAATAGGGTTGAAAAGAATATCTAATGAGTATGAAGAAGGAGTTACTCAATCCTTTCCACCTACGACAGGGGAGAAAAGCACGATATTTTTTATTGATTCTAGTTCAAATGACCAAATGTATACCACGATCACTGTTCCGAAAGCATAGATTGACGATAATCTTCATATATAGTGCTGGCAGAAGATATACACTATAACTTATGACAGGATATATATATAATATAGAGAGATAAAAAAAAAAAAAAAATTAAAGTTCAATTAAATTTTTTTACTTAAATACTTATACAACCATCTTGAGGCCTTTTAGCCGCGAGGTTTATAAAAAATAAACATGGTAATACTTGAGTATAAACTATATAGTATATATATCTCAATTAGTACTGTAATATTATAGCTAATTAAGGATTATTCTCAATTTACTTGGATTAAAATACAAATATGATAGTATTATAGCAGATTTAATGATGTAATTACTAAGGCCAAGTCACGAAGGAGGGGCCAAGCATTATACAGTCAACGTACTATTAACACAAATACTACAGAAAAAATTAATATACTTCTCTGTTACGTCTCAGTAGGCAACTGATTTGCTATCACGCAATGTAACTTCAAAGTTTGGTTATAACTATTATTTATGCTAATCAGATACCTCAAAAGTTATATTAACATCCCTAAATATGGTAGTATGATATCTCGCGAATATGAGAGCTGCGATACGCTGTATTTGACCTTTGAATCCTTTGCATTAATTTGAGATGGGAGTTTGTTACATAATTAAGAATATTAGATTGTTACCCTTTTTACAGTTCTTTGGACTCATGTTAAATGAACATTTTTCAGTTGGTTGATTTTTATATTCACTTATTAGTGGAGAGGATCGATGGTAGGAAATATTGTGTACACATTTCAATTTCATTTAAGTGTAATGTAACTTATAAAAGATACAAAGAGACTTGGATCCACAGTCTGTGCAAGGCCCACCTTAATAAAATGATGTCAGGTGGAAGTTGGGCACATATGTATTGAAAAACGATTAAAGTTGTTGAAAAGACTTTGGCAAGTTAATAGTTATAACAACAATCTATTAAGCTTGAACTGCTATAAAATTGAATTTATTGAAACAATTTCAACCTTTAGTTCGTATACCTTCAATTTTTTTTAGCCTCAATCAATTTTCGTATATCTTCAATTCTACAGTTTCAGCAATTGATTCGTATACCTTCAATTATACAGTTTCAAACATTGGTTCGTATATTTTCAATTATACAGTTTCAACCACTGGTTCGTATACCTTCAATTATACAGTTTCAAGCATTAGTTCGTATACCTTGAATTATACAGTTTCAACCATTGGTTCGTATACCTTCAATTATACAGTTTCAACCATTTTTCCTACACCTTCAATTGTAAAGTTTCAACCATTGGTTCATATACCTTCAGTTATACAGTTTCAAGCATTGGTTCGTATACCTTCAATTATACAGTTTCAAGCATTAGTTCGTATACCTTCAATTATAGTTTCAACAATTTTTCTTATACCTTCAAGTATACAGTTTCAACTATTGGTTCGTTTACTTTCAACTATGCAGTTTCAAACATTGGTTCTTATACCTACAAATATACAGTTTCAACCACTGGTTCGTATTTCTTCAATTATACAGTTTTAAACATTGGTTCATATACCATCAATTATACAGTTCAACAATTTTTCATATACCTTTGATTTTACAGTTTCAATCATTGTATTATACAGTTTCAACAATTTTTCATATACCTTTGATTTTACAGTTTAAACCAATGGTTCGTTTACCTTCAATTATAAAGTTTCCAAAATTGGTTCGTATGCCTTCAAATATATAGAGTTTCAACCACTGGTTCGTGTTCAATTATACAGTTTGTAAATTATTTTCACATGCCTTCAATTATACAGAAGTTCTTGTAAAGCTAGTTCATATACTCAATTATGCAGTTTTAACCACTGGTTCGTATAACTTCATTATACAGTTTCAACCATTTTTCGTTTACCTTCAATTCTAGTTTCAACCATTGATTCGTATACCTTAAATTAAACAGTTTTTTAACTACACTGGTTCACATAATTCTTTTCAATTATACAGAGTTTCTTCGTTTTCTTATAAACTGAGACCATCGGTTGATAGAAACTTGTAAACAACCTCTGCTATTTAATGTATCGTAACCTGACCTGACCTTATAATGGGGTGGAGGAGCTTTATGGACTGAATGATCGAAATATCAAATAGATTTCTTCTCTCTTAGCTTCCTTAATTTGAAACTTTTATTTACAGTTTTCATTATGAGATCTCTGATGATAATTGTGTCTGAAACTAGTCGATCTAAATTATCTTCAAATATAATATAAGAATTTGAGTGATAAATTTGTATTTGGTATTTTTAAATAATTTCTTACTTGAAGTTATAAAATAGAAGACTTTCTAAAATTTTCCCATAAGGTAAAGAGCAAAATTAAGGTATTACTCAATAAATATATTA
>JABUQX010139721.1:0-7500 GCA_015478945.1 Trachelipus rathkii
CCTGTCGAAGGAAGTTGTGTTTTGACTGTGCTCTGCCATTTTAGTGTGCAATTTGTTTATTTATTGTCTATTTTTGTGCTAATTGTTGTTTTTTAGTATTATAAATAGTGGTGTTAATAGTTTGTGTATTTATTTTTAAGTAAATCAGTTGTTATAGATACTTTAGCGCTATTATTGGACTAGGTCAGTGTTTGATAGCCTAACCCTAGGTAAGAGATTTACTGTATTCTGTGTGGAGGTTTATTTGGATTCATTAATAGATTTTCTGTATTTAATTAGTCTTTAATTATTGTTACTTTAATTTGGTGATAATTTAAATTACGTTTCCCAGAGTTATAGACTACAGTTAGGCCTACCTTATAATTTTTATATATCCCTGGCTTAGGCTAAGCTAAATTTAAGCTTGTTTAAATTTTCAACCTGTTTTAAAGATATTAGTTTATTTCTTTTTAGACTTTAGTGATATTTAAACTGTAGTTGGTAAATTAATAGGTACAAGTTAGTTAAGCTAATAATAATTTGATGACTGTGAGAGGTGAATATGTGAATAGCTGCCCTGTTTGTATTTTGAATGCAGAGAATGTGTTGTTAAGGGAGGAGATTGTAAGATTGAGGGAAAATATGAATGAATTGAAAGATTTTGTATTCAAGTTGAGAAAGGAGGGAAGTATTAGGAAAAAAGTTAGTAGGGATGTCGAGGCGAGGAGGGAGCGGAATATAGGGATAGATAGGAATAGTGATTCACCTAGGCTGGAAGATGAGAGGCAAAAGGATAAAGTAGTTGATAATAGGTCTGAAGAGGATTGGAGAGTTACAGAAACTAGAAATATGATGAGGATGAGGATCTCGAAAGCCAGTCAGCCTGTGACCTGCAGTAACCGGTTCAACTGTCTTCCAGATGGGGAGGGATCAGAGAGGGCCAATGGTAATGTTGGATCTTCAAATGGGAAAACTGATGCATTGCTAATTGGAGACTCTATGATACTATACCTAGATAGGACTTTTCAAAATAAGGATAAAAGGAAACGATTAAGAGTATGTTATCCAGGTGCCAAAGTGAGTGATATCGTGGATAGGATAGATAGAGAGATTGATTCTACAAATGTTGATTCAGATGTGATTGTGCATGTGGGTACAAATGATATAGGACATAGAAGGTTAGAAGAATTAATAGCAGATTATAGGAGATTGATTCAGAAGATGAAAGCTAGTGGAAGAAGGTGCATGATTTCTGGGATTTTACCTAGGTTAGGTGCAGGTCAGGAATGGGGGAGTAGGGCTTTAGGTGTAAATGAAAGGGTTAGGAAATTATGTTTTTCAGAAAATATTAGGTTTTTGGATTTGTGGAGAGATTTTCTGGATAAAGATCTTTTTCAGGCAGATGGAGTTCACTTGAGTTGTAAAGGTGTTGGGCTATTCAGTAACAGTTTGGAGACTTGTATATCAAAAAACTAGGTAAAGTTAGGGGTGATAGGCTAAATCTGGAAACGAATAATAGCATTGGTAACTGTAATAGTGGTGAGATAAATAAAATTGGTGTTGTTACAGGTTCAAATAATGAAGATAACAATAAAAATAACAGCATTTCGAATATGAAATGCTTTTACACTAATGCTCATAGCCTTAGAAATGAAAAAAATGAGCTGATTAGTTATACCATAAATGAGAATCTAGACCTTATTTGTATAACTGAGGCATGGGTTAATGAAGAATTATATGGAGACTCCTTTCAGGAATATGAAATAGACAGATATTCACTTTATTTATACCAGTGTAGAGGAAAGAAAGGTGGTGGTGTGGCGCTTTATGTTAAAACCAATATTCAATCTGTATTAATGACTGACTTTAAAATTAATCATGATATTGAATCGGTATGGGTAGATATCCTTATGTACAATAAATCATATAGAATAGGGGCATTTTATAGACCTGGTCAGAGTCAAGAATTAGATGCGGAAATTGTAAAAGAAATTGAGACAGCATGCCACAGTAAAAATTCTTCATAGTGGAGCACGGATGGGAGACCAGGGGGCATAACAAGAAAATTAAGAAGAAAGCATGCCATCTTGATATAAGAAAGCATTCTTTCAGCAATAGGGTTGTTAAATTTTGGAATGGTTTGCCACAGGAGGTTGTTGAGTGTGACTCGATTGCAACATTTAAGAAAGGATTGGATAGGTATATGGATGGTTTGGGTATCATATATTATATTTAGACGAAGCCAAATTGGCAGGTTTTTAGTTACAGTAGTTATTAAAGTCATACTGCATGTGTGACCATAACTTAGTTATTAAGGTAAGGTAGTTATTTGGGTATCATATATCATTTTTGTTGACTAAGCCAAATTGGTGGATTTTAGTTACAGGAATTTGACAAGCCCTAGGGTGCTTTGTGGATTTGCATGAGAGCATGTTTGGTTAGTGGGTTGACTGGGACAGTCTCGATAGGTCCATGTGGCTTCTTACTGTCTCTATATTTCTAATGCTCTAATGTTCTAAAGAAAAAGGTATAGTCATAATGGGTGATTTTAATTTTCCTGGCATTCATTGGGATTCTGTCTAATATGGACCATAGTAGTTCTGTATTTATACAAGGGTCTCATCCGCCCTTGTATGGAGTACTGCTCTCATATCTAGGGGAGGGCTCAGGTTTCAACTGGCTTTTTGATAGGGTCGAGTCATAGGCAAAAAGGCTTATAAACTGTCCTGTACTTTCCATTTCACTTGACCCTCTATCTTTACAGTGCGATGTTGGTGCTTTATCTCTTTTCTACCTGTACCTTAGCGGCAAGTGCTCAAGGGAACTTTCCACTCACATGACACCACTTTTACGACGCCCTCGTATCACAAGGGGTGCTGTGTCGGCACATGAATTGATATTAGCAACTCAAGACTAGTTCGCTGCAGTGCTTCCTTCTTTCCTGCCACCTCTGTTCTGTGGAATTCTCTTCCATCTTCTGTGTTTCTTACTCAATTTAATCTCCCTCACTTTAAAGCCTGCGTCTGTGCTTATCTGCTGTAAATTGCGTTAGTTGAATTTTTGGTGCGTTTAACACCCCCCTCCTTGAATAGGGCTTTGCCCTTGAGCAGTGGGGATAACTGTAAAAAAAAAAAAAAAAATCTTTTCATTTACACTAATTATTTTTTTGAGTGTATCCTGTGATTTTCGTAAAAATCGGGGGTGGCACCCCTCTGTACTACTATTACTGTCAAAACCAAGGACGTTGTGGTGGAGAGTAATGATTCACTCCCATATGTGAATTTATTTGAAGCTACCCATTACAGGGCAATTTGAATACAAAGAGGGATAAATAATTGACCTGCAATGTGGTTGCCCTCGACAGAAGTGATCTCACTTTCCTGACCTTAATATTAATACAAAAACAATAAATGCTTTCTTAATTCTTACCTGGATAAAAAAGCAAATGACTTTAGCCTTCCCACAGTCAGTGTCGCAGGAACTACATATGATGTAACCAGTATAAATGAATGGAATACATTACTGATTGCATTGACCGAGGAGATCCAGTTAATATTATATATTTAGACTTTAGCAAAGCTTTTGATAAGGTTCCCCACATAAGGCTGATGAAGAAGTTATTGCATTGTGGTATAGGTGGAGTGGTACATGGTTGGATTAAAGAATGGCTGTGGAATAGAAAACAGTGTGTACAACTAAATGGCAATAAGTCGTCATGGGAAATAGTGAAGAGTGATGTCCCGCAGGGTTCAGTGCTGGGGCAACTATTGTTCCTCATATGTATAAATGGATTTAGACCAGGGGAACTTAAGTATAAGGTTTTAAGGTTTGCAGATGATACCAAAGAGTTGCCACCACAGTTAGGAATAGGTGAAGGATGTATAAAGAATCATTCAAAATGATCTTGGATAAATTTGGGTGGCAGATAAGTGGAAATAGAATTTTGAATACGTAAAAATGTGAAGGATTTTTCACCTAGAGTTACTCAAAGTAGTTTTCATTAATTGAATAGGGATTGGCTTAGGAGTCCTGTAGGACCAAGAAAGATTCTAGGTGTGATTATAAGACAGTAAGTGTGGAAAGTAAGCTAAATCAGTGGTATTGGAAGCTAGAAATAAAGCTAGTAAGATGCTGGGCATATATCGCAATGTTGTTAACAAGAGCAAGGAAGTAATAAGTAAACTGTATTATAGCTATGTTTGACCAGTAATACGAGTATTGTGTGCTAAGTTTGGGCCCTTATTTAATGAAAGCATTAGAGACAGATATAATGAAGAGTGCAACATAGAGCAACAAGGCATGATTTCTGGGTTCGAGGTGAGCTATGAAGGAAGAGGCTGAAGGGAGTTTAGGATGTTTTCTGTAGAAAGGGCGATTTCTCAGAGGGGACTGAACAGTTCAATACTTTACATCTTATTGATAATAAGCGGGTACCAATAAATTTTTCATAAGTAGAGCTGGCCGGTGACCAGCGGGCTAATGAAATAAGAAGAAAGACGATGCCATCTTGACTATAAGAAAGCATTGCATTCAGTAATCAATGTCAAATATAAAATTCTTGGAATGACGAAGGGATGAGTGTGTCAAACTGATGCGACTATTTTTATGAAACACTAAATAAACACATTGTAAAATTCTTTTGTTAAGTTTATTTTAAATGAGTTATTTCTTTAATGAAGAAAGATTCCTTTAACATTTTAATGATGACAATAAACCTTTTTTCATGCACTGAAAATGAATGCTATTTTAAGATAATATATTTATTTATTTACTATTAGTAAGAAGTTTTATATTATTATATAGTATTTCCTTCTTAGTTATATATTTTTATTTATTTGTTTTTATTAATTTTGATTCTGCAGATGCACGGCGATGTGTTGGCGTGCTTTTTTAAAGATTAGAATGACGCGTGCTTGAAGGCGGAGCTTAATTCGAAATATACTACAACTCGTTTTCTTTTAGGGTGTGTTCAGCCATATAGTTTGGTTCTGCAGTTCGGCACTATAATATATATATATATATATATATATATATATATATATATATATAGATATTATATATATATATAAATCATATCTACTATATATTATATATATTTATATAATAATATATTATAAATATATAATTATATATATATATATAGATATATATAGTATATACAGTACTATATATAATATATATATATATTATATAACTATTATATATATATATACTAGTATATATAACTATATATATATAATATATTACTATATATATATTATAGTAGTATATATATAGTATATATATAGTATAGATATAAGAAGTATATATATAATATATATATATATATATATGATATTATATATATATATATATATTATATATATTTATATATATATATATATATTTATATAATATATGTATATATATAGTATATAAGTATATATATATATATATATATATATATATAGATTAAAAGAATATAATGGAAGTTAAAGCAATTTATGGCTTCTCCGCGGGATGTGAACCCAAACCGCCATGTTGCGAATGGAGGACTAATATACCCCGAGTGCTTAGCCCACTAGGACCATCCCCGCAAACCCATAAAGTTGGATTGCAAGAACCAGTTATAAAGCAGACCGAGCTCCCCCATCAAGGCGACATCACCTGGTGTCCAGCCTGTCCTAATCCCTGCGTTTCTTGTATATTTTAGATGTTAAATATTGCATATTAATCGCAGATTAGATAAAAGATGTTTAAAGAAAAGAACATAATATGGAGGTAAAGAATTTAACTCGCTTCTTCGGGTTTGAACCACCGCATGTTGGCCGAATTGAAGGAACAATATCAAACCACATACCTGACCCTCCCCAACCCATAAAAGTTGGATTCAAGAACAGTTTAAAGCAACGCGAGCTCTCATCAAGGGCGAATCGACCAGATGGGAACTCGGTTTGCTGTATAAACTGGTTGCTTGAATCCACTTTAGTGGGGTTGGGTGGAATGGTCCAGTGGTAAAGCATGCGGTATATTGGGTTCCCATTTCGCCACAATGGCGGTGGTTTCAACATCCCGGAAGAAGGGCAGTAATTCGTTTACCTCCATTATCATGTCTTCTTTACTTTATCAAATTGCCGATTAATATGCAATATATATATATATTATATATAAATATATAATATATTATATATATATATAAACTATACTATATATATATATATATATATATAATACTATACTTGATAGGGATATAGTATATATATATATTATAGTAGCTAGTATATATATTATATATACTATATATATATATATTAGAAATCCCCAAATAATGTCTTATGACTGAAAAAACTTTCCTTTAAATTGGTTTTTTTTTTTCATTTAAAAAAGCATTTGGATATAAATAAAAATTTTAAATGTAAGTGAAATTTTGAAGATAAAAAAAAAAAAAAAAAATTGTTTTTTAATCATTGTTTTCAAATTTTTTTTTTTTTTTTTTTTTCTCCCCCAATATTTATTGATGAAATGCTGAATTGATTTTCCTGAGTCACCAATTTTCAATGGTATCGGAATTCATGAGGTCTGTAACAGGGAGTAATATAAAATGTGCCCCAATCCCTGGCTTCATATTGTGTTTGTGCCATAAAGATACTCGCCACTTACCACAAAACAGCAAAATTACTAATTTGGTGAGTCTGTTAGATAATAACATGAAAGTTTACCCTGTCCATTATTGATATTTTTGAGGAGTTGGGGAGGAAGCAGGGTAGTCCATTCATGTACTTTGTGGGTACTGGACCTCCCATAAGCCCTTGTTTTAACTCCGTTTCCTATTTTGAATATCTTTTAATTCACTTGGAAAAAATCTTTTTAGAACAGAAATTTTTATGGAACCGATAAAATTTTATTGAAAACTCAAAAATTTAACCAGGAATTTTAAAAAATTGTTACTGCAATTGGGATTGAAAATTTACTGAAATTTACTTTGGAAAAACATGTTTGAAAAAAGTCAGGTGAGATATTGTTTGGTTGTTTTTACTAACAAAAGTTGTTAGTTTGTTTAGTGTAACACTTCGATGAATATTTACGTAATTAGATTTCGCCTTGTAGAGTAAATAATTCTCATTAAATAGCAGTAAATAGTTCTTGCTCATGAATTTTTTGAATAAATGGGAAAATGATTTGTAAATGTTTAATCTATAGCAGAGGTATGAAACCGGAAATCCGGCCCTGATTTTTTGGAAACAATTGTTCTATCCGGGGTTCGGGTCCCAGGGCCTGGTTAATTATTGGAAAAAGTTTCCAAGCAGAACCGCATTACTGAAGTGTTCTGCTGTATAATTAAAAAATTTGCTGGGGGAAGAGATTTATTTTACGCATGGAACCAACATAGCCACTATCTTTTTACATAATATAATCATATTCATAGTGTACTTGGTAGTGTTATACACAGATATTACATACGGTAATTAATTGAAATAAAGTTTACTCCAACATCTCAAATAAGTAATAAGTATACTTATTAATTCAAATTTATAATACAAA
>JABUQX010139721.1:12500-14244 GCA_015478945.1 Trachelipus rathkii
AAAAGTCCAGTTAGAAAATCGTTGATGAAAAATAAGAATAAAAGTTGGAGATAAAATAGAACCCTGAGGAAACCCTTAACACAGAAGGAGGAAAAGGTTTTTCCATCAACAAGAGCTGAAAAAATGGAACGAACTGAAAGAAAACTAGACAAGAGTAAGCAAAGCGAAGGAGGAATTCAAGGAAGGAGCTTGGAGAGTAGCGATGCGTGTCGTACCCTATCAAAAGCCCTTAAATATGTAAGCGCTACCACAGACTCCCCCAATAGTCCCTAAAGGCAGAAGACCATAGATCAGTGATATAATACGGTAATATATATATATATATAATATATAGTATATATATATATATATATTATATATATATAATATTATATATAATATATATATAATATATAAAATAACTATTCAACTTTTAATAAATGTGATAAATCTGAATACGCGAGTCGCGAGCCACCTTAGAAAGGTACGCGAGCTACGGGTTGGGCACCCCTGGTCTAAACCATTGTTTTTTTTTCTTATAGATTAAACCAATTGGTTTAAACCAGCAAATCCTACATTTAATTTCACCAGCCACCTTCCTACCATTCACAATTTTCCTACTACACTGTATCATCGTTCCCCTTTCATCCTATATATATCCTAAATTTTTACACTCCGGTACTTGTTCCAATTGTTCACCATCAAACATGATTCCACACTGCGGCCTCTCCTCAACCACTACCATTACTCTTACCTACATTTACTTTCAAACTCCTCCTTTTACAAACACTGCCAAACCCCTCTAGCAATTCTCTCAAACTTTCTCCGTATCTGCCACAGAAAACTAAATCATTAGCATACAATAAGTAGGGCACCCTCCACTCTCTTCCATTCTGATTCATCCTAACATCTTCCCCTCCACCCTTACCTCTAATTCTTTCATCACCTCATCCATATGCAAATTAATTAGCCATGGAAACATAACTCATCCTTGCCTAACTCCACTATTTATATTAAACCACTCACTTTACACTCCATTTTTTCTTGCACACTCTTCACTATTGAAATACATATTTTTGTTTCCACACACACACACACACACCCATATAATATATATATATATATATATATATATATATATATATATATATATATATATATATATATATATATATATATATATTATATAATATATATATATATATATATAATATATATATATATATATATATAATATATATATATAATTCTTTTCTTCTTTTTCTTTACTACCATCTCTTTCCCAAGACTGGGAGTAAGGTGCGCTAACAAGCATCGGAAAAGGAAAGCAGGAGTATGACAAATGTTGAAAAGAAAGCCCAGCCTTACGCCCCCTCTGTACCATTAATTAGTGAAAACTCGTCACAGCCGCACAGAAAATCCACCCTAGAGCTTCATGGGACCGCGACGGGCCCTCACTAATGGTAAATCGTCAAATGTAAGGTCATCACTTGGCCCAGGTGGGCCATAACAACCATGCCCCCATACAAAACCCGCCATTCCCTCCTATCATGCACCCTTTATTCTCGCCTCTGCCAAACTCACATTGTTCTCCTTCAGGCATTTCGTTCACCGACTGATCACTTCTCTTCGGTCTCCCAGCCGGTCGGTTCCCAACGACCTCACCCCTATCACCCTTAACCAACTGAATATCATTCATCCGTTCCACATGACCAAACCATTCAACATACTTTCAATTTATCTCTCATTTACCCCTTTCATTACA
>JABUQX010139722.1:0-2500 GCA_015478945.1 Trachelipus rathkii
TATATATATATTTACGGTATATATCAATTCAACCTTGTCTCCACCTAAATGAAAACCCTGCTTACGCCCATATATATATATATATATATATATAGTATAGTTAGCATATATATATAAGAGTATATATATATATATATATATATATATATATATATATATATATATATATATATATATATATATATATATATATATATATTATATATTGCAAAATATCGTCTTCATCATAAAATGAAAATTATCTGTCCTAGAAACTTGATTCTTTTCTTGTTTTATTGGAAATGTTGTTGCCTTGAAGCTTCACATGAGTTCAAGGCAGAAAGACAATATTTTTTTAATTGGCCACATTAAAATAATCTTGTCTTTCTACCTTCAACTCATGCTCGTTGATGTTGTAGAAGACAAAGGTGAGTGTAAAGCTTCAAGACAACAAAATTTCCTATGAAATAAAACAAGAATTAGGTTTCTAAGATGAATGGTTTTCTTTTTATAAAGGAAAAACTGCGATTTTTTTTGAGAAAAAAAATTAGCAGTTTTTCCAAACTGACCTTAATGAACGTTATTCAATTGAGCTGAAACTTTGCCAATTTCATTTTTTTGATACTTTAACTTTGAGAGTCCTGAAGATACAACGAAAAATTCCCTCAAGCTATAGTTTTCAGACCACTTAATAGATATGATATATATTATATATATATATATATATATATATATATATATATATTATATATATATATATATATATATATATATATATATATATATATATATATATATAGAAACTTTTCTGTTTTGATTCCACGGGTATTTTGTTTTACATTTTAACTTTTTATTTATTATTTTTTTGTGTATAATTTGATGTATAAATATCAATTTAGAGTTGTGATTAATTGCTCAAAATTATATATTGGAAGAGCAAGTATAAAGAATAAAGTTTGGGTTAAAATGTTGCTAGCTTGAAGGTCAGTAAATTGGGTGCTTTAAACAAAATCAATAACCCTATTCACGTATCGCTATTTACAAAGCATATCTAGAGGGTACAGGTCCCCTTTATATATATATATATATATGATACATATATATATATATAGAAGAGATGATGAGTATATATATATATATATATATATATATATATATATATATATATGCTATATATATATATATATAAGGTATATATATATATATATTTATAATTTATAAAAAAAACTATTTTGTTGAAATCTCAATTTCTTTTAAAAGAAGCTCTATTTATTTAGTTATAATATAAATATATTTTTAATTAATATATATATATATATATATATATATATATATATATATATATATATATATATATATATATATATGGATATATATATACATATATATGTTATAAGGAGTATATATATATATATATATATATATATATATATATTGAAAAAAATTAAGGTTAAAATATTCTCGGGAGACTCGTGAATTGAATCATGTAGATAGTAACTATAACTGGAAATTTGATATCTAATTGAATCATGTTTCTGGGTGACGGGTAGTCTTGGGTAGTTTTGAAATTAAATTAAATTAAATTAAAATCAATCTCTTACCATTCAAAATTATTATAAACATACTTTCCAACAATTTTTTTTTTAAATAATAAGCAAAACTAATAAATGTCTACAGTCTGAAATGCCAACGGAAAAGAAAAAGTCTCCATTCACCTCACGAGGATTGACCGCTCACTGAACGAAAATCCCTTAAATCTTCCTCTCTATCACCATAAACTCCTTCACATACCTCCAAGACAACCATGCCTCAGACCCACTACCTATAGCACTCTGTTACAATAGAAACCGCCTTCGACCTTCGAATAAGAACCAAAACAAATATGGTAGAAACATAAGAAGGAAGAAAGGGAAATACCATTTTAAACTCTCCGACTCAATGAAAACTTTTGAATGTGAAATGATTGATTTTTTGACATATTTGGAAACTACTAGATTAATAAATCAAAACTACCGGCAAGGCTTCTAGTACAAACAGATAAAGAAAAAGAAAGATTATTTTCGCGTTTGAGATTGCGACTTTGAGAAAAAAAATTTGAAACGAGAAAAACAGATACCGACAAGAAAGAGAAAGTTGAAAAAATATTGAGAAACAGATATAACTGACGAGGACTATCTTGCGTAGTTATGAAATGTCATTATACGAGTCCCATGTTTTTAAAAATTTTCTTCTAAATTTCTCTAATTAGTGTTTCCGTTCTTTCCTCTTCCTCCCGCATGTTCCTATCACTCAGAAGGAGGGTGAAGAGAAATATCTGTGTAAACAGAACCCCAGGCTTCACCTGTGATTCTGAGGCAGCTATTTCTTTTCGCACTCGAGATCACCAAGATATGAGCTGAAGTTAGGAAGTCTTGTAAGGCATATGCATGCATGTCAGAGAGGGTATACAACTCTGTAAGAGGCTTATTTTGCAAGTCACCTGTATACACTTTTAAAAGCGTTGGTGTTCAAAACTTATTGT
>JABUQX010139722.1:7500-22949 GCA_015478945.1 Trachelipus rathkii
GCAATCCTTCATAGTTTGTTCAGTGCAAACAAGAAAGGCTAATTAATAATTTAGTGGTCAAATGTTTAGAACAAAACATCGAGGTAAGATTTTTTCGTATTTTCGTCGGGAATTCCTAATTTACGTAAATGGCTTTTGGTAAAGCTTTCATTCAAATTTACATTCCTCATTTATTTTTCTGTTCTTACTACTAATCTCGACTACTACTACTCTAAAAGGGTCCGAGAATCCTGTGATCACTACTTACTACATACTAAGCTTATCGTTGGAAATCGTCTTACTCCGATGAATTACTAAGTAAGAGATAATATTTTTTAGCAAGACGGCAGAAGCTATATTCTTCCACATACTAGTAAGTTATATCCTTTCAAAATATCCATTCATAATTTAAATCTATAAAATGGTTTTTTATATAATACGCCGTTAGCAGATTTAGTACTGGCTAATAATCTAATAAATAATAGTTAATTGGTACTACAGGACAGATACTGGTGTGAGGAACCTGATCAACTTGTATGTCACACCATTTAAAGATTCCTTTGTTTCACAAGTAGTGCAGTAGTGCCTTCATGAGCTTGGCTTAAGGGTCTTCAATGATAAATTGAGAGAATTATTTTAATTTTTTTTTTTTTTTTAAATTCTTTCCTAAACTTTTATAAGTTAATGAATTAGAATGGATTTTTATTATCGCAAGGTCACGTCTTATGCATAATATAAGTGACATACAATTATTAAGTCAATTTTAGCTAATGAATCAAGTATATCCAAAACCTAATTAAATTATCTCTTATTATGTTAAGTGGTTCAAATCGTTAAGATTTCGGAATGATTTTGCCTCATTCACAATTTGATCAATATAAGAGGAAACAACTCACTCTAAGTTGTGTATATCGAAGCCCTCTTGTAAAGGACTTTATCGCCTAGTTAAGATGTGAAAATGTATTAAGAGTTCTTGATGTGAATTATGAAGGTCGGCGCTGTAGCATATAGTAGTATATAATATAGTAGTTAGTATATAGTAGTATAGTATATAATTATATTTATATATATATTTATTGTATATATAGTATGATATGATATACTAATTAGTATTATTACTAATATATATTGTTACATATTATCTCACTTCTCACAATCTCTGTAGTACCATGCTCTGACACGTTGATTGCTGTACGAAAATTTCTCCACGTCGCTCATGTACCATTCTGCCACATCTGACGAGCAGCTGATACGAGCAGCTCTGGACGTAAGCCTCTCCCTTACACCTTCTGTGGTATTCGTTTGCATTTATATAAGCCTTATACGCTGTATTCCAACGTTGTACGCTCTACATCTAACTTTTAATGGATTATATTTATACTCAAACACTTATTTATATACTTCCCTCTCAGGTATATCCATTATCCATTATGATATCTTCTGGGTCACTTCGGTGCTCCTCCCTTCTTCTGTACATGTCCATACCTTATATACCTAGCAGCTGACTACTACTTATCTCACTACCTTCATCCACCAATACGCTCTATCACTAAATCATTATATTACTTAGTCTACTACTATACTAACCTCTCAACTTCTCCTTCTATCGCTATCTTACCTGGTGCTCATAATGTATAAGGCCTTACATAATTACTAGTAGTACTCTGAGTCAAATAACACTGACTGCTAATCTTACGCATCAGCCTCTCGCATATTGACTCTTTGCTCTCTGTAATTGAGTATATATCATGCTTCAATTGATCCGTATCAGGTATATATATCTGGTCTTAGTATATACTTGTGCTCATTACGTATAATCTGACTCGTCTCGAAATTGCCCCTTTTTTGTTTATTTTTTTTTATTAGTTATTTTTATTCCCTATTCAATCACAATATTGAGGAACATTCAATAAAATGATATTAAGTAAATTAATAGAGTCTATTCTTATATGTATATATTATTATTAATATTACCATATAAATTATAGGTCGTTTTCTTATATACTGCACTATCTACCTATCATATGATACCTTAATTATTTAAATTCATCGGATACTCAGTTATATTGATACTACTCGCCTTTACTATCGATATACTAGCTACAACTTCGTTCCAGTGAAACATATTACTTATTCACCACCTATATATATATACCGTGATATTCAAATAACATAATATATATATATATATTATCATAATATATATATATATATCCGATCTTCCCTCGGTTTTATCCTGCCTACTATATTATTTATCCTCCAATTACTCTACTATACACCCAAAAAGATCGTGTTGATTTGTTCCTACTCTTGTAAAGGATTATCAAGTACTCTATGTAAATTATTATTTAGTACTCAGACTCATAATAATACCATAATCAACTATATATATATCACGACGTTTAATTTATATAAAGCCGTATTCAATAATATAATATTTACATATACCTCCACTCTGTTCCGCAAGTATTCTGCACTGAACTTAATCATGTCCATGTTTAATTATATATGTGAACCAGTACTTTTGGGGAACATAAGCTAACGCTCTTGCTTACTCCCAATGTATTACTGATTAGGAACGTATTAAACTCATTTACTCTGACTCTCCGGACATAAGGATCTTTATCTATATACTTAATTTATTAATATTTACTTATTATATTATTAATCTCATAAGGAGCTCTTTTATTATTTATAGTTAATTATTATTATAATTAATCCTATACCCTCACTAAGTAGTATTATGAGTCATATTTATACTATATCTAACTATTGATAGTTCACCATCTACCACAAAGCTCCTTTGAGCACTTCTTCAAGCGTCACTATATTTCATTATATTATATAGAATTATATATGAAAATTTAAATAATTTAGTTTATTCTAATTTTATATATATTTATATATATATATATATATATATATGATAAAGGTATATATAGATATATATATCTACTTATAATATATATATATATATAATATATATATTATTAGTTATAATTATATATATTTGTTATATATATTAATAATAAATATTAATTTATATCGATTATCCTTATATAGTATATTATATATATATATATTAATAATATGAATATATATATTATAGTTAATTAATATATATATATATGATATATAATAATTATTATATATATATATAATATATAATTGTATTATATATATATATATATAATATATATATATTAATATATACTATACATATATATATATATTATATTAGTTTATTATTATAGTTACATATATTATATATATATAATATTAATATATATATATATAATCTTATTATACTTATATTATTATATATTTTAATATTATATATTATAATATATATTATATATTATTATTAATATTACTATATATTTTATATCATATTATATTATATATAATCTATCATATTAATATATATATCTATTATATATATATATATAGTAATATTATGATTTATATATATATATTATATTCTTATATTATGATTCATATTATTATATAAGCATTTAGCCCTTCCATGATATATTAATATATCATATATATATATTATAATAATAATAGATATATCTATATATATTTATATAATACATAGGTGTAGTAAATGTTTTTTGTTTAGTTATGTACTTACATTATATTTAGATATATATCGGTATACAAAAGTTATACTGTTAATTTAATATACTGTCTTTGGAAAGATATTTTATAACACTCTCAATACTGTTTTCCCCTCATTGCCCTTTAGGTCGCATTGTCAATTACTCTACCAAAAGTAGATTTTTCTCATTTCAGTTATTATTTATATATTTTAGTTATTATGTATAACGATATATTTTCTTCTCACTAAATAAAATAAAAGTATAACCACAAAAATATATTTCTATTCTTTCATCTCGATTCTACTTCTACTTACTCTAGATATATATCATATAGTATTATACTATATCTCTACTCTATACTTAAGCCGTCTACTTCATTATCTTCATTATCTCACTTCTTCATCTTCTTATCCTTCATAACTCTATATATCTCAATCTCTCCTCATCCTTACTCATCCTTATCTCCTTACATCTCTCGTATATATCTTCTATTCATAATAACTATCTCTCATACTTACTATCTTATATTACCATTCATCTCTATCTATATCTCTTATCTATCTATCTATATATATAATAACTCTTACTATATATTATTTACTTATATCGTATCTCCTATAACTCTTTATCTATATCTCATTCATCTCTCTCTACTATTATATATATATTTATATATATCTACCATCACATATTGTTTTATATTAATATTAATTATCACTTAATATAATAGCTATAATATTCATTGATATAATTATATATATTAATAATATTAATTAATATATATTATACTATATATATTTATGATATATATAATTATATTATAATATATATTAATATATTAATATATCTCATATATATCTTATATAGTATATATAAATATATATAGTTAATATTATATATTTATATATATATATATATACTTATTATATTATTATATAATATATAATATAAATTACCTATTTATCCTCGCAGAAGACTAATATATGTATATTATTATTTTAATATAGTATTTTTTAATATCTCCTTGTAATATTACTTTTATAAAGAGTCATTATATTAATAGGTTTTTATCTACTCTGATTTTTAGAATGAGAAGATTATTATTGTTATTATTATTTTTTATATTACTTCTTTTACATTATAACCTGCATTCATATAGTGAACTTACTTAAAGCTTTAAATAAATGAAATTAAAATAAAAGTTTATTTAAAGAAAATATAAAGGAGAATTAAATTAATAGTAAAATAAATAAGAATAGAAGAATAGAAATGAAGGATGAATAACATGAATAGCTTAGTTACTAATTATCTACCATATCTATATAGTGTTGATAAATTTGTCTTTAATATTATACAGCCATAAATTCTGACAAACTCTTTATTATATCTCACTTGCATCTCTATTATATGACATCGAATATCCTTCGCCAGAGATTGTCCAAATGAATAATGGCATATAACGTTATTATTGCAGTTATTACTCTTGAAGCCTCGCGGTTTTTGTTTGGTCTTTAGTACGCTAGTGGAGCTATTTACGAATATATAAAGTTGTGTTCGCTCGCTTTACTTTTTATAATAACTCTAAATTACTGATTATTTCAATTGAATATTTGAGTGTTATTAATGTTAGATAATATTTATAAGCGATAATGCAGAATAAAAATAACAATTTTAAAAAATAATGCTAAGATAGTATATTATGCATATTCTAAATCTTATGGCTGTATATTATGTTCCAATTACGCGTCTATTTGGATAACTGAGGAGCTTTAAATTTGCCCTGGGGAGGAAACGATTCAATTTTATTCTTAATACAATTGGTATATATTATATATATTATAATTATATATATATATATATTATATGTATATATATAATTATCTAGTATAGAATAATATGGGTTTATTTAATTAATAGTTTTTGACATAGCTAGATAAGTTAGTATATATTATATATTATATATATATATTATTATATATATAGTAATATAGTATATATATTATAATATATTTAATATATATTATATATATATATATATATATATAATATTATTATATAGTATAATTATATAATTATTAATGTTTATATATATATTAAGTAATATTAATATACATCACATAAATTAATATATATATATATAATATATATATATCGTATTAAACTTACTACGATATAGTCACTAGGAGAGCGTTTAATTAACAACTTTTAACAAATTGCATGCTCTTACCTAAATATTGATTATAATAATCTTTGACTATGATTATATCGATAAAGAGCCTAGGCGTTAATTATATTCAAGAGCACAATATTATATCTAATGAGTAATTGTCGTTAATTATTTCAATATTTTAAATATATTATTCCCTCTAAATATGCATTAAAATATGTAGGTATGTCATGCTCAGATAATTATATTGCACATTTGTTTGTCAAATAATTTTATCAAAATAATATGTATATTTATTAAGTCTTGACTAAGAATATTAAAATATTTTGTTTTTCATGTTATTTCTTTCTGCAAAAATAATTTCAATATGAGATTTTATAATCTAAAAAAAAATTAATAATTATATTAAATAATCTACATTTTAAATTATATCTACTATTTTTTTATAAAACTATACTATGAGACAGTCGGCTAAAATGGGTAAAAATCGTTCATTGATCTTAATTTTTCATTTCAAAAATTTGAATAATTAAATATTTACTAGATATTTATTTTTTCATTTAATTTTCTTATTAATTAAATAAATATTAATCATTAAAATTATCCTTTCCATGTATAAAAATAATATTTTATTACTTACTAATAAAGAGGTTATATATCTAGTCATGGCGTATGGTTTTACTTATATATCTAAACTAAAAATTTAATATTATATCAATTATACATCTCCTGATAAAAGGTATCCTTTTAATGACGCAAGCGTCAATTAATTGATTTTATGTAATAATATGAGTAGATTGATTCAGAGAAACAGCTGGTGAAATTTCTTTCTGCATTACCTACCCATAATAGGCGTATATTACTATTAATATATATTATTATATTAATTAATTTATTTATACTATATATAATATATATAAGTATCTATGTAATATATTATATATATATATTATATATATATATAGTATAGGATCATCCCACTCCAAATAGCAATAGTAAGTACATTTATATTAAGTTAGATAATTATCTATGATTTTATATAATGGATAATTGCTTATTATACATCTTACTCTATTATATCTATAGGTAGTTATTTATTCCAAATCACAGTTTTTTACCATCAAAACATTATGTTATAATATTTACTGTTTAATTAAAGCAAGTAGATAAATAATATTAGCGGTAATATATATATAACCTAATACTATCATACCTTCGATATAGTATATCTTATAGTTTTCTTTATATATCCATTATTCTATGAGATGAACTATAGATTAAATACCTTCATCTTACTAATATATGTGCTATACAGATATTGGTATTTAATACTTTTTTATATTCGTACAACTTAGCATTCTTTAAAATATAAAATATCATTTTTTTTTTTCATATTTGTGTGAAATACTTGAGATAAAGTTTATGGAAAAAGCCTTAGTATCCATTTAAATTTCCATGTCACTTTCCTTGATGTTAAGAAAATTACCATATTTTACCATTTTTATGTCATGTCGACCTATTAATATTTGAATAATGTTTCATATATCGTATATATATATATATATCAATTCATTATTCCTCCATCCTTTCTGTAAACACACACGTAACACTAAACACAACCTTCGTCTTCTACACTCTCATCTCTCATTAATATTCTGATCACTGATATTGTATCTCTCTCTATCTCTAGTTCATCTCTATAATCTATCTCTATCTTCCATATATATATATATATAGTATTCTAATATCTATCTATCTCATCTATCTCTATATATCTTCATTACTCCTGCTCATAGTGTGCGTATGATCAGCTCTCCTTTCAAGTTTCTTTCCTCGACCTACTCTCTTCGCTACTTCTTTATACGTTTCTTAATAACATCGATTATCTTACAGACCTCATATGTGAGTATCGGATTATAACCCAAAAAGATAACCCCTGAGTAAATCTAAATTTTATCGATTTTAATACAACAACGCCAACACAACTCTAACACACACGAACACAACCAATCATCATAACACTAACACAATATCATAACACTCCATACACTACACTATATATATAATATATATATAATATATTATAATATATATATATAGTATCTATATTATATATATTATGATATATACATAATAATCAAACACTAACATCACACCATATATATATATATATAAAGAATGCTTTAGAAGTACCTTTTAGAAACCATGGTTGGGAACCATCTATCAATATTGAAAAATTAGTTTTTATAACATCATAAAAACACAACTCGAAACCTCATTTTTTAAATTTTCATAGCTTAGTTTCATCTGATCTATATTTTGTGAATTAATGAATTATGAATTTGAAAGGGATTTATTTACATAAATTTGTGCAGAATTGTATATTTTCTATAACTTATTTATAATAATAGTATATATATATACTGTATTTAATTTTTCAATTTTTTTGATTGTGTAATCTATGTACCCATGAACTTTTCAAAAGATGTTAAGAAATTTTTTATCTGCATTTTAAACGACTTACTTACCCTTCCCACTCCCGTACTTTCCCTACGGGTTCCCCTTTATTTGATATTTATAAGCATCTAGAACTACTAAAATTTATAGGTGGTTCTATAATTCATGTATATATGATAATGTGTCAAGTCTGTACAACTGAACTTGCCGTATTTATCTTTGTTCAGGATACAAATATTTGTCAGGCTGTTATAGATTAAAGAATAAATGGTCATTTGCAAACATGAAGAATGGCAATTCAGCATTACTGCTATATCACATTATAGTATTTATAGTATTATTATTAATATTATTATATATTAAATATGTTTATATTTAGACTTATATATATAGTCTATACTAATAATTAAGTAATATAATAATAAGTGATATAGTATAATATATATATATATTATACTGTTTTTATTACTATTATATATATAATATATATATACTATCATTATATTACAAAAATATATTATATATTTAATTTATTTATTATATTTTTTCAAATAATTAAAGAATTTTCCATACATATATTATGTATAGTATCTACCTATTATAATATATTTATATATATATACTTATTTTTATTATAATAATTTAATGTTATTATTATATTCATACTCTTTACCTTTAATTCTGTGGTATCAAGTCCTACACGATCAGCTTCTCACTCTCTCATCTGTGCTGCTCTATTAGTAAAACCTCTTCTCATTGTCTCTCTTCTCTCTGTCTATTTCCAACTTTCTTCCTATCTGTCTCATTCTCTCGCCTCTTCTCGAGTGTGAAAACCAACAGTTTCACTCTCTCAATCTATATAGATTTGGTATATTTATAAAATTTTTTTGATATATTACATAATATATATTATATATATAGTATATTACTATATACTATAGTATATATATATATATGCAATTATTATATATACCTAATTCTATATATTAATATTATATGTTGAGGTATAATAGCTTCTTCTGCAACACTATTGTATCTAAGGTAATAATAATAATGTATAATCATTGCCACTATTATTATAAGAATCACTAATAGCAAAACAGAAATAAAATAAACGGCCAACGGAGGTTGCGGATGTGACAAGTTGTATCTTTCGCTTTCGGAGAGGGGGGAGTAGCTCGAGCCAGGAGTCATAAGTAAGACGCTGTCTTGTGAGTGCGGTCGATTGTGGCAGGGAAAGGAAGACCTTTAGTTGAATACACGTTATAGTGAGTGGTAGATACCGTAGTTGTGGAGATCTTCTAATAATTTATGTATAATATCCTGAAGGGGGGGGTGTTGTCCCATGGAACGAGAGAACAGGCAGCCACATCGGCTCTGGTTTGAAGGTCCAAGGTTTGTGCTCTGTGGAAGATATTTCGGGCGAGGGGGAGGGGGAGGCGCCACAGCCTGTACTGATGGAGTTGGTGTTGTTTCGGAGTATGGGGACGCTCATAGAGGCTTCCTGATGTGGTTAAACGGTTGGAGTCGTTAAGAACAACTGTTTAATAAATGAAGAGGTGTGGGCGTGGGCTGAGAACTGGGAATGTATTTAAATGTTAGAATGGGTACCATGGCCGGTGTTGTATATTTTATCTTTATCTTCTTTCGGACGCTGCGAGGTTGCTCGTCCATGTTTGGTGTAAGAGGGAGGAGAGCTGAGGGATACCGTGTTGAAAACGATTCTCGCTGCGACCCCAAATACACCGATAGAGCGGATGGGTTCCGGAGACACCTCTCGCGAGGGGGGGAGAATCTAGATACCAACTCCCATGTAGTCATCACGCCCATAAGCGTGTAAGCTCTGAGGGGCGCGCATGTAGTATGCTTCCGGCTTGAGTTACACCGTGTCGGTATCGGTGCGGGATTAATAATGGAATGATGGAAGGGAGTCAATCCTGTTTTTTTGAAGACTTTGTTTTTGCACATTGGGTTGTTATAGTTTTTTCTTGTAATAAATATAAAAATATAACATTTTTTAACAAGTATCTCTTAACTATACTAGAAAGTTATTTATTTTAACTCGAAGTAACGCGCATATGTAAACCCTATAATGCTACTTCTAAAAGGTAGAGGGATTTACTCTAACTTCATGATTAGGATAATTTTATCTAACATCTTAGGATCTTAGACAATCTTTAGTATTTCTAATCTTTTTTTTCTCTTTGTGACCTCTTTTATTTTTTGCTATACGCTGTTTATTCGCGCACTAAATCTCGTATTCCGATCTTTCACGCTAATGTGTGAATTATTCGTGTGTTCACGGCATAGATGTGTCGGCGTTTATGAGAGCGTTGCATGGTTATGATTCGGCTCTTTAATAAAGAATTGGGCTGACTGTAAATAGTCCATATGTATCCTAATATACTTAAATTGTAAGTATATAGGGATGCTTATGTAATTAGGATCAATATAGGTTGTTTCTGTAGTATTTAGATAGTTTATTCATACAGCATTTAAATTATACTGTTTTGGTTTAGAGGTACATATATGCTTGATCTTGGGGGGTATGTGATATGTTGTGATAAGTGATCTGAAAGATATAAATGTATAGTACTAAAAGATGGTGGTATGTTATACTGAGTAAGGGGGCTCTGATGTTTGAAAAATAAGTAACTGTATGGATGGGTGTATTGACTATCTTTTATTTAAATTATACAGTGAGAATCAGTGATAGAGGATTTTTGAGGAGAGGCTGTCAATTCTGGTTTTAATATGAAGTATTTTAATATGCTTCACACCAATTGGTTATTAATGTATTTAGCGGTATAGTTTGTTTGTACGTTTAGCTATAGTATTTTAGATAAGCTAGACTCTTATGATGTGTGATTTGATTAATTGTTATAAGATATTCATTTTTGCTACACGGATTATTTACAGAGGGGTGCGAAATGTTGGTTGCTGGAGATGAAAGTTCGAGAAGCCAATTTAATAGTTTTGAACCTTATGAAGTAAATTGTGGTGATTATATATAAGGATATATCGTCAGTCAGGGGGTACTTACCATTATATTATAATTCTATTAAGGTACGAGATGAGTGTGCTGATACTATAATCATAGCTTATATATTGTAGCGACACTAGGTAATATATAGGAGTTATTGCCATATTATTATTTATCTTATCATTTGATGATTTTTACTGTAGCTTCACTGATAGAAATAATATTATAATGAACCTAATATATTCAATGTTCGCTTTCTTCTCCTCAGTAGATTTAATAAAATTAATGTTATTATAAGTACATTTTCTAGTAGTAAAGAGTGAATTAGATATCTTATTATATTATGAGTAAGAGGGAAACTGACGTGATTGAAGTAAAGTAAGAGTGAGGGAGAGGAGAGAGTGAGAGTGGAAATCGTTCTCGTGAGTAGTCTATGCCACTTTTTATTAATGTAGTATATAGATGTATAATAGAGTATAATAGAGTATATAAATGACGATGAGTAAGTAGAGGATGTAGTGAGAGTAGAGAGAATAGAGATAGAGTACGAGACGAGATAGAGAGTAGAATGAGAGAGAGAGTAATACTAATAGGAAGTAGAAGTGAGATAGCAGTAAGAGAGAGAAGTATAGATAGTATTATACAGTAATAGAAGATGATGAAGAGAGAGGATGTATGTATGCAGAAGGACTATGTAGAGCCAAGAAGGTTGTACTAACAATTTCAGGAAACAGGGTAAAAAAAAGAAGTCGAAGAGTAGAAAGGAACAAAAATCAAAGTTAGTGCGAAGTAGAATTAGTATGAGTAGAGGAAGCTTGATGACATTAGGAGAGTTAGCTCGCAGCCAGTAAGACGAAGAACAGAAAAAGCGATCTAGACACAAAGTGTAAATTTTGAATCTAATTCTTAGAACCGACAAAGTAAGGAATGAGACGAAGGTTTAGAGAGTGGAAGAGAGGAAGAACGGGGGGATACTAGTAAACGTTGAGATGATCGATGAGCTAGAAGAGCTTCGCGAGATGGAGCTGCGAGAAAGAGGAAGAAATGTTGAAGAAATGTAAATGTATGTGAGTTAACGAAAAATGAGCTATGAAAGATGCAAAAGTGAAAGTACTTTTGGAACAAAGGTATAGAAGCAGAAAAAAAGGAGGAAGTTAGTATGTGTACGATTCAGAACCTGGTTGTTGAAAGTATGTTATTCGCACGAGGAATGTATAAAAACGTAAATGAAGAGTTAATTGAAGAGCACGAATATAAGAGTGGCAGGAATAATGGAAATTCGGACGTTATATTTAAAATGTAAGCAGTTAAGGTTTTTGTTATTTGTTAGGTTTTGGTTTGTTATAAAACATGTTTCAAACACTAGCGAACTTCACTAAGACTCAGGAAGAAGGTAACATGAGATTAGGTAGTCATTGATCGATCGAGTGGAAGAACTTTGGAAAAATACTCACGAAAATATACCGATACCTAATGCAATATCATAGTATAAACCGAAATGCGTAGTTGAAAGTTGCTAGGTAACGCGAGAAGATACACGTCGGAAATATAGAGCAATTGACAAAGTTTAAACTATAGCTTTTTGCCGCTTATCTCGGTGTTAAAGTTTGCGTATGAGCATCATAATGGAGTGTAAAGAGATTACGCATAATGATGGGAATTAGTCACATTATTGATATATAAATGATAATCATATAATACTAATTATATATAGTATAAATATAGTAAGTATATATTTATATACATATATATATATATAGAGATACGATTCCACCATACGTTATTATATTAACCGTCGCGAATCTATATAGGACAAATAAAGTATATAATTTTATATAAATTTACTGTACAACTTTACAACCACTCCCAGGAAGGGTTAAGACGTAATATAAACCTCACTCCACTAAGTATTTTTTGGACAAAGTTGAGTTAGGTGACTCCTCTATGAATAAGGTAAAATAGCATTTTCAGCTGTATGGCCGTGTAAATATTATCAAGATATGGCGATTTATCAACAAAATTTATCAGAGGTATAAATATGATTCGTAAGTATATAGTCGATAGTAGATATACGATATTGTTCTTAACGACTATTGTTTATATCGTATATTTAAGGTGGGCTTCAGAGCCGAACGGGAGGGCAAGGGGGAAGACCGACGAATACACCCTCGCATAGTGCAGATCTGGGTAGTGCGACCGAAAGGATCCCTGATACCTTGTAATACTTAGGAGTGTTTTAGACTAGGCGAAATGTCTTTAGGTTCTTAAGAGAAAAAACGGTTTTATATCTACTAATTAAGTATATATAATTATTATATATGAATTATATTTATATAATATACTATATAATTCTATATAATTATTGTATTATATATATATAGACAATATATAGAGTTATATATTATATATTATACTATATATAACATAGGTAATATAACTCTGATATAATAGTATATATGTATATATATGATTATATATATTAATGAATATATATATATTTTGCTCAGCTCATGCCATATATTATCTTAAAGGAGTATATTTTTGTTATGAAAACTATATGACCATCAAATCGACTATCTAGGTTAAGTGTGTGGGTGTGGGTGCGGTAAATCCACCAACGCCCGTTAGCGGTCTAGTTTATTCAGAAAAATCGTCGACCGAGCAGATATTTTGTGCGTGTTAGATCCTGATGGCTAAGCTTTCAGTGGGTCATCCGATATAGAGTTTAGTTAAGTATAACACAGATTGTCACTCTTTGCACAGTACTAACGAAACACTATCATAACTAGAACTAGATACCTTCTAATACGATGATGACCGCGTTTGAACCTAGTATGAGATCGATCGATTGCCTGTTAAAACCTAGACCTACCTAGAGGGATTCTACGTTGCCGGCTAAGCCTATATCCTTGACGATCCATGTCGAATTGAGATGCATTGACGGACTAAGTGATAGTGTATGTATCATGTCAATATTGAGCTTTATACGTATATAGGGTAGTGGTATGAAGATATTACGTACGTATAATATACTAGTATATACTATAATATATATATATTATATATATACATCGATTATGATATATAATACAGTGTGTATCCACTCTATATATATATATGTATACCTCTATATAATAATACTAAAAATGGAGATTATAGTAGGGTGACAACAATTTGGTCTTAACTTGAATGTTGCCAAGATTGTCAGCTTTTATCCTTTATCTAAGGGCAAAGTCCAGTCTTTGCGAGGACATGTTGGTATTTTGAGTAAAAAATTAGGTTGTTAAACATAGCTTAAAGTTATCACCCTTTTGGGTTCAGGATGACGATGGTGTGTTGAGTTTAGAATCCGTAATATCTGATAACAGATTCTACTTTGTTTGCGTTTTCTAATGTTACTACAAGTTAATTTTATGAGTGATATATTTTATGCAATCGCAATATTTTCATATAAGGGCGTAGAGAGATTAAATAATATAGTAAAGTTAAAAAAAAAAAGGGTATATTATCATACTATTATATTATACTATTACATCAACTAATACGTTCAGATGTTTATATGAGTACCTGCAACATATAGTAATTCCAGTTATATATGTATATTATCACGTATAATATATATAACAACATTATATATCCATGTAAGCTAATATGTATACAATTGTATACTGAGACCTCAGATTAGAGTACCACAAGGTCTTGACACGTTGTATGGGCCGATGATAATGTACTCATGATAATCCGTTTGACTAGCTCTTTCGAAATGTGAGGCTCGTGTCGCGAGTTTCGAAAGCTGGCTTAAGTGAATAGATTAATTAATTTAATAGATTCGATTAAACACAATTAGTAGGGCTTTCTTGGACAATAAAAGTGGTATTTAGTGCTGTCCTTTAAGGAGAGGGGTCACCGAAGGACGACGGGGGAAAGAGAGGGGGAAGTGAAATTCCCACACCAGTCCGTCCACCGGGGAGAACGAGAAGACCTCCGACTCCTGCCATACTTCCTGGCGGTCTCAAGGTTTGCGGGTTTTCGTTAGGATCGCTATAAAAAAAAGTGCGGAATAGGCAATTTATTGTGTTCAGAATATAAAGTTGCCTGGCCAGTTGGATGATAGACTGAAGACATTCGAATTTTTGTTTATTCCCCAGGCTGTGGCAAAAGTCTGTGAAAAATCTTCTTCACTTGGCATTCTCCTTTTTTTGCATAAAAGAAAATATTTTTTCATAAAAGACTTTGTTAGAAGAAGAAGAAGAAATAG
>JABUQX010139723.1:0-17458 GCA_015478945.1 Trachelipus rathkii
TACCAGGCGAGCTAAAGGGACCATTAATAGAGTATAAGTTAGGTTTATTTTTATTTCACTCAAATTTAGTTCGGGGTCTAGGAGGAGTCCTAGCGCTACTTTTAATAATAAGACTTTTCACTAAATAAAAAGATTGTTCACGCAGTTTGTAAGGGACATACAAAACAGAGTGGTAAAAAAACTGATGTTGAAGCTGCAAGATTGTTCTCTACATGACGTCGGTAGCACATCCAACACTCAACCAACCATTCTAAGAAAATTCATAGAGGAAATAAATAAAATGTATTATTTTTATCACTACTATGATAAAATTCATGTGGGACATTTTTTGGTACGTGCGATTTACCGCTTATCCGGAGGTCATCATGATGAGGATGTGTTCAAGTATAATTGTGCCGTCTGCGAAGTAGATGCCGGTAGATCTAGTTATCGATTGAAAATATCCATATCTTATTGAATTTGGCATACTGTGGCACTAAAAGCCGTGTTTGTTTGAACTTATAAACACTGAAAGGAGGTATATATTTTGAAAAGTGACGAAGGAAAAATTCACACGTAGCCAATTAGTTCAAGATTCAGAATGAAGATCAATTCTCTATTGGTACTAACTATATAAGGAAAAGCATCGTTAATAAGGTAGGGGAAAGCGTGGCGTATAGCTTACTAGCAGATGAAACCGTCTGATATTTCTGGAAAGAACAATTATCCATAGGGTGAGCGTATTCAGAGCAAAGAGTCCGAATGAGGTCAAAAGATGAGAATTTATACTGGCTTTGTAGAATGAAAAGCGCTTGAATAGCAAACCATCTGCCGAAAGCGACTTGACGATTTTGTCACGACCGATGAAACTGGATCCCGAGAATTGCGTGGATTGGGTGTTCTGATATGGCTTGTTATACGATTCTGGCATAGAAGAGTTAACCAAGCAATTGCGGAAAAAGTATAATAAAAAGCATTGTTACTTTCATTGCTTTCCAACCAAACAATCATATGTAGTAAATTATGATTTGACACATATACCAGAAATCCGCGAATACTGTGGGAACTATAAAGGACATTATTACGTTTTTTCGCGAAGTCGAGTCTTGAGAAGTAAAAATTAATAGCCAATATCCCAAGCCTAATGCCAGACCAGATGGTCTGAACAACACAAGTGAATCAGAGTGTTTAAGGACACTTTGTAGCGAATGAGCAAGCATTCAGAAATCCTTTCTATTTAAGGGATAATACAGCACAAGAAAAAATCGTCTTATTCATTGCATTCAGCGGCATGTAAGTCGTCATTTATACATGGCTATGAATTATGATACGCGAAGTACTACTGAGATGTTATAGAGCAGTTGGTATAAATTGCTACTCTCAATCCAAGAATCTTGGTATGGTCAGAAATCATTCGACAGCACATTCAACGTTATAGTTTATTATTACATATTTAGTGGGAATTGTATGGAAGCCATCGGAAGATGAGAAAAAATCACAATGTAAGTGTTATATAAAAGAAGCTAATTCAAATCGCTTAGCAATGGGACTTGATCTTAATATCCAAAGGATATTTGGTAGAATTTGTCAGCAAGACGCCACTTGCAGCTAACCAATACAGCAAACAACACTGCACAAGTATTTGCTGGGAGAAGCACCCTTAAATAAACCTCCTGTGAGTGGATCTAATCAACTCTATATATTGATATAAACGGAGGATATCTCATAGAATAACTAAACATCCTGCTATGACGGAGTTATGACAATATTCTACATACCTTAGTTCTCCACGAATGCTCACTCATACATATCGATGAGCTACAAGAAAAGTTTAACAAGCTTCATTATTAAGGTTTTTACACTAGAAGGTCAGCAAAAACGATGAGTAGAATTTAGTACAAAATTAATGATATAGTAGCCCATATGAAACTGCGAGCGAATGTATGTGAGAAGGAATCACAAAAAATCTGTTACTCCACAGTCATTAAAGGATCTGGAACATGTCTTTCCTGTCAAGAGAGATAAAAGCTTTGATGATACTATCTATTTCATACCAGCCATGCATCCACCTATTACAAGATAGACACATTCTCATGTACATACAACCTGTCTCACTGCGAAGGGTAACATAAAGACACGTGCAGTCGATATGTTCTATAGGATGACACTAATGGTATAATTGAATCAGATAGGCATTGAAGTGATGAGTGTAACAGAACAGTTTTGTCTAATAGAATGGAGCACTAGATTATAAATGTCGTCATTTTATTTATTTAATATGTATGTTTTCCGCATAACATATACTCTGTAATTGAACGCCAGAGGATACTTCTTAATACTTATCTTCTCTAATAAATCTCATTTTGCAACTGCTCACTACTATATGTGAATTTCCATTATGCATATTCTAAGAATGTATAGCTTCATAGGACTAGTTGCCCTGTTTAATAATATAGGAATTTTTAAATATCTCAATCATCTATTCTTAATTATCCATACAAATGTCTACTTCTTTAGCTTTGTTTATTATATTCTCTCTCTATCTATCTCTATATATTCACGAGCCTCCTTGAGCATCAAACTTATATAATATATTAATATATATATATATACCCTAAATATAATATATAAATATACTATATTATAATATAAGTTTATTTGAATTATCCTAAATTAGTATAATTCACATGTTATAATATAAGATGGTCATTTACTATAAGTAATGTAATAGTAATCCATTAAAACATATGTATAAAATGAGAGACACTAACTATTATATTAATCACATTTATATCACATATATTATAAGAACATTACATATTATACTACTTAATAACGTCAATATAGGCATATAATATATCATCCAAGTATATTTTTTAAATAATATTTGGAAATATTTGATTTACAACTAATTGTTATTTATAATTTAATATTATGGTACAACAGCTCTGAGAGTAAAATTTTATAAGCTGACCCCCTCCTAGCTTGGAAGTCTGAGCGACGCCCATTATATATATATATATTTTCTTATATATATTTAATTATATTTTGACTAATAAATTATATTAATATGATACTTATAATAATAGGTTATATTAGATTTTATTAAAGCATTTAAAATTTTAATAATTAGTTATATAATATATATAATAGATATATTTATTATAAATTATTATTTATAACCTATAATCCTATATCGACTAGTGTCAATTATCAACTATATAAAATTATATATAATTAATATCACGTCTGATCACTGCAATATTTTGGGCAGCTTCAATAATAATTTATGACAGACAGACGTACGCGGTCATAAAAAGAGAACATTTTGAGAAATAAATTTCCTAAAATTCAATCATAAAAACATCATAAAGATGGCATAAAAGCAATTCAGCATTTATCGTACAAGATATTTATTATCGTACACAACATTCATTATCATCGAATATAAATTTATTTACATGACATTTTTATATTTAAATAAATGAATATCTATTATAATTACTTATATACACCATTTAATATAATAGGAGTTATTAAATTTTTCATACTATGATACTATATGGATGAGTGTGTTTGCCTTAAAATTTTGAATTAAACTTGAGTATAACAGTAGTATATGATTAATATAATAAATTTATATAATGGCATAGAGACTCACGGGAGTCATGATAGTCATAATATATAGTGGAGCCTAGTAAGCGAGGGGGTACTGATTCCATGTACTCATTATCTTATTTAATTCTCATATATATAATTATATATTAATTTATTTATGGTAAATTATTTATTATCTGTAAAAATATCAATAGACCCTATAGTAGGTACATATTAAAATATACCGAAAAGCATAGTTAGAACATAGAGTAGGATTGGTATAATAATAATGGGGAAGATAATTGAGGGACTTCTCTTCATAATTATCGGAGGGACAAGTAGTTTCATAATAAGGAATAGTCCCGGTAAAAGTGAGGGAACGATGATGTAGAACCTCAAATTATGGACTTATCTTGTGATGGGTGATAGAACTAGGGATATTTCTTGGTAATATTATATACTATATAAATTTTATCTATATAAATATATTATTTTTATATTATAAATTTACCTATTAATATATAGAGTATAATTTAAGTCAAGTATTTTAAAAATATGATTCTAATATATATTTATGATGCATAAAATTATACTAATAAAATGTAAAAAAGTATATATTATATATATTATATATATACTATATATAATATATATATAATATATATATAATCAAGTTAAAAATAAAAAATTTCTTATTATGTTAATGTATATTGTACTTATTGTATTTCATAATAATTTGAATCACTACAAAAGGCAACGATGTTACAATAGCCTTTTTATAAAATGCTCGTATATTCCGCTTGAAAAATAAAATAGTAAAAAAAAAAATTATATCTGAAAAACTACAATAGCTACATAACGTGTAAAATTGTGATGTTGTTAATAAGTATAGAAGAATTGGAGAACTTGAAGGTTTTAGAAACTTTACTTGAATTTTCGTTGTCGTCTGCATTGCTTATCGAAGCTAAATTTGATTCCCGGATTTTTATTGGCTGATTCTACTGAATATTTGATTCCATGCCTCTGATTGGCTCGTTCATTTTCAGCTGTTTGATTTGCTTTTAAAAATTTAGGTTTACGTGAGTTTGATTAAGCTCGATGATAAATTATGAAATATTGCTGCTTTTCAAGTTATATATATAGTATATTATATATATATAATATAATAATATTATATATTAATATATATATATATAGATATACTAGTATATATATATATATAATATATATATATTATATATATATAATAATATATATAGGCACTTATCTTTAACAGGAAGTTACATAAAGAGACATGAAATCGCAATCGCAGAATCCTACTTGTGCATCCCTGCAGTGTTACGTGTTAGCTAAAACTGATAGAACGAGCGGAATAGTTGCCACATGTTGCTTTATTTTATCATGTTAATTTTTTATATGTTAATTTTTTACATTTTTTTTTAATTATTTTTTTAAAAGGGGCTGAGCCGACGTGGGGACGAAGGGGGGACTTCCAGCCTCGTCCCAGCTGAGGCGAAGAGAGCCCTGATCTTTCCAATTTTGGCGATTTAATCTTGGTATTCCTTTGTTAGAAAAAAGAAAAAACTTATTGGCAACTTGAATCGAAAAAATCAGCCTGAATAATAAAAAAATCGATTACATTGTTCGTCGATATAGTCGGTTAACTACCTTTAAAGACAAGTTCCTATATCTATGATAATGCATTATTTAAAATTATAGAGAGTGAATATTCAGATCGGTGCACTATCGAATCTTATCGGATGTTGTCTATGGCAGTGAAAACTATGAGGAAGAGCACAGATCAATATACTGAACTGTATAAGATAGTCTATGTTTAGATTATATACTACACATATAGATATGATATATATATAAGAGCGTTTGGACTTCCGTCAGATGTATTCTTAAAAACTATTATGCAGCAGTAACGGAATACATTTTGGAACGCGTAGAGTTTAGTCTGGAAAACTTTTAAAAAATAAAAAAAGGCGATTTTAAAAAAAGTTAATAGAAGAAGTACGGATAATTTAAACTTATTTTAATTTAAATTAATCCTTACGTTGACCTTTAAATAATGGGTGGTGTTTAAACTAAGAATACCAGTATACCGCCCCGATGGCAGGAGTTGGGGTCTCTCGGCTTCCGGGGAACTAGGGGGTAGGATTATTTCCCCCCTCAGGGGAGGGTCTCCGGAAACCCCCGCTCTTTGGTATTTGGGTGTCGCGGGTTCCTCCGCCCCCTCCCTAAGGGGTATGGAAAACATCCCCCTCTGTCCTCCCTCGGCTCGAGCCCCCTATTGTGCCGTATATATATAGTATATATATAATATATATATATATATATAATATATATTATATACTATAATATATTATATATATATATATATAAATATATATATGTATATACTATTATATATATATATATATATATATATATATATATAAATAGCTAGCTTTCGTGTAGGAGGGCCTGGTGTAGAGAGAGAGAGTGTCACGTAGCACCGAACTGCATTCAGCTAGTACGTAGTCCGTACGGACTTTGTAGTCGATCGCTGAGAGCATCGTAAGCGAGGAGCTATTTAATCACTAGATTATGGAGAGAATGAGATGAGGAGAATGTCTTATGATGACATAGTTGTATTGGTTCTGCAGAAGAGATTTTGCTATTCAACCCTTACAGACCCCGTTACAAAATTTATGACCCCGTAATAATGAACAGTTTTTAGGAGATTGCAGATTTTGATAGAATTTATCATTTTACACGAACATTTATTGTTTTATTACCATTTATTACCTCAATGAACGTTTCCAGGGCTAACTGTTTACGCTGATTCCAAAAATATATTTTTTTTCTGTAGTATTAATAGTTTTTAAGATACATATGACGGACAATCCAAACCAATCCATATATATATAGGCCAGCATCCCGAAGAGTTCAGGCATATAATAAAAACTATAGCATGTAACAAGAAATAAATACATTTTTGATTTCAGCAGTATTTCCATCAAGAAACTTAAGAAAAAATTATTTTATTTAATATTTATTAAAATCCTTAAGAAAGAGAATGAGAGCTGAAATAGTGGCACGCTCTGATTGACCTTGAAACTGCATTAGTCTCGAGAGCAAAAGTTGCTAAATACCATTTTTTTTACGCTTTGAGAAAATATTATTTTTTCTTTTTATATCCTTTTTAGGGGTTCGAGCCGACGGAAGGGACAGGAGGGGGACGAATCCCCCCGCGTCCTCGGAGGCCGAGAAACCCTCGACTCTATCCATCGTTCTGTTTACCCCGGTCTTAATACCTAGTTTTAAAAAAAAAAAAGGCACACGGCACCTTTGCATACTTATTCTGGGCATCGAAACGGAGACTTAACAAACTAATTTTCACTTTTTAACAAATTTAATTTTTAAAAAGCGTTATTTTTTTTTATTTTTATTTTTGATTTCTTTAAAAATGTTCCGATTAATAAAAAATATTTATTTCGTGTAGCTGTTATAGTTTTTCTAGTTAATGCCTGAACTTTTCGGATATCTGATTAATATATTATATATATATATATATATATATATATATTATATATACTATAATTATATATTAATAATAATATAATATATATAATATATAATATATAGTATATATATATAATATTGGTAATAGTATAATATTATATATATATATAATAATAATATATATTTATAATATTTATACGATATAATACAGTGTATATATATATATATATGTATATATAAATTATATACACTAATATAAATATATTAATATATATATATATATTATATATATATATATAATTATATATATATATATATATATATATATTAATATATATATATAACACTGTATATATATATATATATATATATATATATATATATATATTATATATATATATATATATTATATATATATATATATATATTATATATATATATATTATATATACTATAATATATATATATGTAATATATATATATTATATACTATATATATATATATATTAGTATATAGTAATATATATATATATATTATAATATATCGTAATATATATAATATATATATATATAATATATAATAAATATATATAATATATATATATTATATATATAATATATACCGGTAATATATACAGTGTATATATATATATATATATATAGTATAATATATATATATATATATATATAATATATATTATATATACTATATATAATATAATATATATATATATATAATTATAATAATTATATATATATTATATATATTATGTAATATTATATATATTAGTGATGAGCGGATGTAAAATTTGACGGTTTGCGGATGCGGATGCGGATGCGGATGCTTAATATAAAAAGAGATGCGGATGCGGATGCGGATCTCAAGTAGATGAAGGATGCAGGATGCATGCGGATGCGGATGTTTACTCTTTGAAGTTTGAATAAAAATTATATATATTATATAAATATATATATATATCTATATATATATATTAATATATAATATAAATAATATATAATATAATATATGCCCTATCATTGATATAATATAGTATAATATAATCTATAGGTAAATCTGTATAAGTTGTCCCACGACTTCACGGCGAGCCCTATTCAAGGAGGGGGTGTTGCACCCTCAACACTCATCAACTAACAAAACTACGCATAGCACAGACGCAAGGCTTTAAAGTGAGAGAATTAAATTCAAGCAGGAAACACAGAAGATGGAAGAGAATTCCTCTGAATAGATGTGGCAGGCAGCGGGAAGCACCGCAGCGAACAGCCTGGAGTTGCCAATATCAACACAAACTCATACGCCGAACACAGCACCCCTGTGCTACGCAGGGCCCGAAAGGTTGGTGGAAAGCGAGTGGAAAGCCCTCCTCGAGCACCTGCCGCTGCGGTAACCTATAGAAAAGAGATAAAGCACAACTCGCGCGTAAGATAGAGAGGTCAAGTGACTGGAAAGTGCAGACAGTTTATAGCCTTTTGGCTTATGCCTCGACCTATCCAAAGCGGGTGAAACAGGGGCCCCCACCTGATAGAGAGCAGTACTCCAATACAAGGGGGATGAAGGCCTTTGTATAGATGGAGCAACTGAAAAGGAAGAAAAAGTCTCGCAGCCTAAAACAGAACTCCCAGTTTCTTTGAGGCCGCTCTAGAAACCGTTGTGAATGTGAGGTTTCAAGACATTTTTTGTTTTGTTAAGAGCCAAGGATGTTTAATTGTAACAGGAAGAGACGGAGAACCGTTGAAAGAGATAGGAATGTTAGAAGTGGCTTAGAGAGGGAGATTTGTTAGAAGTTGGGTTTTTAAAAGAATGAATTTCACAGGTTGAGACGACCCACCCGGAAATCTATCCAGATTCAGCGAGAATAGAAATCGGAAAGATTAAGACGAGAGGCAATTCTAGAGTAAAGAGGGAGCAGATGAAATGAAGTTGAAGAATGAGGGTTCGATTCATCGGCATAATACAGTGATAGAGTTAAATGTCGGTGAGAAGATCAATAATCGAAAAGTAGGAATAAAGTAGGAGATAAACAGAGCCTGGAGGAACACCACTTTTTGAACGAAAAAGAATCGTCCATCACAACAGCGATATTTAAGTGATTTGAAGAAACTAGACATAGTAAGCAGAGAAGGAGGAAACCCAAGGAAGGGAAGCTTGGAGAGCAGTGACCGTGTCATACCCGGTCAAATGCCTTGGATATGTCAAGCGCACCACGCCGAAAGTCTCTCCGTAGTTCCTGAGGCAGAAAACCAAAATCAGTTAGATAGAAAAGTATACCGCCAGTAGACCTCGAGCATCCGAAAACCGTACGGCGATCGGAAAGAAGTGAATGAGACCCAGATGATCTAAGAAATGGAGATTAAGAAGGGTTCAAAGATCTTAGATAGATAGCAAGTGAGAGCTATAGGCGATGATTGAAGGATCAGAGCGGCTTCCTTTTTTCGAAAGAGGTTGGACATGTTCGTGCTTCCAACACTGAGGGAAAGTATTAGTATTGAGACATAGAGAAGTTGTGAACGAGGGGCGGGTCAGTACGGAAGCACACTCCATAACTCGGGAGGAATGCCATCCGGGCCACCCGCCTTCCTCAGTTCACAGATTTCAGGAGCCCATGCACCCATCAAATGTAATCACAGGCAATGGATAGACACCTAAAGAGAAGAAGAAGGAGGAGGGAAGAGGGGGAGGAGAGAGAGGAGGAGGAGGGAGGAGAGGAGGAGGAAGGAAGGATGCAGAAGAGGTCCAGGGTTGAATTAAGAGGAAAATAAAGGCCAAAGAGATTTTCCTTTTCAGTGAAGAATTAGCAAACAGACCAACGATAAGAGGAGGAAAGACAGATTACAGAAGTTGGTTAAGAGATGTTTTTGGCAAGAGGCCAGAAAGATTTATCAGTAGGAGAATCAAGGAGATTAGGCGGCAACTTTCGTTTGATAAAGCCGCTTTGCTGACGAAAGAGTATCCCTGCAAACGGATTTCTATGTTGAAATGAAAATTAGCAGAGTGATAGGAGAAGAAGAATTTTTCCACTCCCGAAACGCACTTCTTGCCTGAATGACCAGGAGCAAGCACGATCGAACCAGGGATTATGAGGAGAGAAAGATTTAGTCGAAGAGAGAATGAACCTGCTCATCACATCAACGATTACAGCTCCCATCTTAATGGCAGAAGCCGAAGCGTCACCAGAGGAAAAGCAGTTATTCCAATTATAGCTTGCGTAGAAGCGAGCAAGGCCCCACAAACGGCCCGATCAAAGTGCCAGAAAAAACGTGTATATATATATATATATATATATATATTATATATTATAATATATATATATATATATTATATATATTATATATAATATTATATATATATAAGATATATTATATAATATATATATATATAATATATATATATATATATATATATATAATATCAGATCAATTAAATTACATTTATTCCCATATAACTTCCCATGATAAGATGCCAAAAAATTTTATTTATATGCTTTAATCAATGTGAAAACATCCGCACATCCTCATTTTTTAAAAGAGGATGCGGATGCGGATGCGGATGGGCCGTTAAGTGAGGATGCGGGTGCGGATGCCGATGCGGATGTCAATTTAGGTGCCGGATGTTCCTCAAATGCGGATGCGGATGCGGATGTCATGTCATCACTAATATATATATATATATATATATATATATATATATATTATATATATATATATATATATATTTATTAATTTTTTATATATTATATATATATATTATATATATAATATAATATATATATATAATTGCTAAAATTTAATAATATTTCTATGAATATTATATTTCAGCCAATTGGAGCAAGTCAAGTGGGTAGGCACTACAGCTGACTGCTGGTCAGCTAACAAGAAGGGGTACCTGGGGATGACTGTTCACAGGCTGGATCCAAACACCAGGAACAGGAAGATATGGTTGTCCTTGCGTGCAAAAGGATCATGGGGAGCCACACCCAGGATGTACTCGCCCAGGCTATGGAGAAGATCAACAGCCAGTTCGAGATTGAGGATAAAATTATTGAATATTATAACTTTAGTAAAGTAGCGATTACCGATAGACTGATATCATAACATGATCGTTTATAACAGATAAATAATGATAAATTTAAAAGACAAATTTTTTTTAGGTTTTATTTGTTTAAGGTTGACCACAGACAATGCTGCCAATTTTCGAAAAGCATTTATTCAATTTGGCTCTGATCTGGATGATCCCAGGAAGAAAAGGCTTGGGTTCCTGAGCCTGCCGATGCCCAGCTGGAGGAGGTCATCGCTGACCCTCCAGAGGACTAAGGGATCTTAAAGCTAGAGGTGTGTAAATAACACTGAATAATAGTAAATAGTGAATTCTCAATTCTGTGTAGAATGTAAAGAATACCAGTGCTTCAAAGAATGATTTGAAGGTTTTTAAAAATTATGCATTTATAACAATTTAACAAGTAAGTTATGTTTTTTTTTTCTTCAGTTTATCGAGTATCATGACATAGAGAGGGGCAGCAAGGACGCCATCATTAAGCTATCCAGGTAGCATAAGTGTGTGGCACACACAACGAATCTGGTCGCCAGCGCCGACATAGGAGAGATGGAGAAGCATATGCCTGGAGCCTTCAAGAAGGCATTAAGGAGCAGCTAGATAAGTCATTAGTTGTTTGACCAGATTAGTCACGAGTAGTAAAAATGCCTGAATAACAATGAAATTTATGTAAATAAATATTAAAGGGTTAAAGAAAAAAAGATAAATATTTCAAGAAAAATCTGAAAATGAGATAAAACGAATATGTAAAAATGTAAAACTATTTTTTTCAGGAACGAGTACAGTTTGCAGACAGCCTGTACAAAACGATCAATAGGTGGCTTACTGTTCCCACCAAAGCAAGGCGGAACAGCCTTTATGACAGCCTGGTGGTCCTTAAGGAAGTATTAGAGGAGAAGAAAGAGGAACTGAACAGATGCATGATCCAGCAGAGAAATCTTCTAGTGTTTGTTCAGACAGACATTGACATCATGTCAGAATATGCTAAGGTAAATAAACTAAATATAAGTGACACATTATTGAGACGTTTTATTTCTTTTTACTTTTTAGCTAATGTTCCATTTTAAAACTAGTTAATTAAATAATAATATTTCTCCTTCAATTATCAGGTCATGGCACCAGTCGCCGTTGCACTGAATCAGATCCAAGGGGAGAGGCAGTGCTACCTGGGCTGCCTGATCTCCACACTCATTGTGACCAAAAGGAAGCTGGGCGACTTGAAGACCAACGTCAATCTCCGGTTCTGCTGGACCCTGGTCAACACCCTCTTTGCTGCCATAGACAGGAGGTTCGTCAGCATCTTTGAGGATAAGGAGTGCCTTCTGGCCACTGCCTTCCACCCTAAGTTTCGTCTGATGTGGATGAGGGTTTTTAATGAAACAATGGTCAAAAGGTCAGAGGTCAAGGCCCTAGTAGAGAAGAAGGTAGAGGAGTTATTGCGGCGTGCTGACCTGGAGAACGCCAGCAGTACCAGCAGCTGCGAGGCCAAGGACATGGAGACTGCGGACTACTACTCCAGCATCTGTGATGTAGATGATTACACTGAAAGTCAGTGTCATCAAAGGTCAACCAAGTACAAAGCTTCTCGCATTGTAAAGGTGTGGCTGCATGCCAAATCGACAGACAGCCTGGCAGACCAAGCTTTCAACAGTGAGAAGGTGCTCATTGATCTCTTCTTGAAGTGCAACACTGCAATGCCGTCCAGCGCCTCAGTGGAGCGATTGTTCTTCCTTTGCAAGGATATCTACAAGGCCAAGAGGAGTTCATTGTCAGATGAAAGCTTTAACATGCTCATGTTAATGAAGGGGAACATGCAAATGCCGCAGAACTGAATTGATAAGTCCTTTAAACTATTTTATCTTACTTTATAGTAAGATGAAATAGTTACAACATGATAAGATAGAACTATTTTACTTTACTACGCCTGTAGTAAAATGAACCATCTATAAATGAAAGGTTAACCAAGAAATTTTATTTACAATAAAAAATTGGATTTCTCGATTTTTTATTTAAAATATCAATATCGTTATCGCAATTTCGGAATCTAGGATTTATCGATTATCACCATATCGGCGATAAATTTTTTGCTTGTTATCGAATATCGGTTATTGATGATGAGATTTTCGTTATCTTGCCCACCTATGAAGTCTTGTCACGTGTCGTACGTAGCTAGTAACTGTTAACAATCTTTATTGTCGATGTTACTTTTGTCGTTGCTGTTCGCAATAATAAACCCTCATTGTATGGAGTTCTCAACGGAAGATATGACAGTTATGCATTTTATGCATGGACTAGCGAACGGTAATTCGAATTTGGAACTTCGCTTATATGCCGCAACTCGCCCAATTCGGAGATGTTGGTAAAAGGGAAATTTTTCGGTAATATACCGGCGTTTCCGGGTGCGAAGTACTTTCCAACGTCGAACCCTGACTGTGGTGCTACAAGGTACATCCGAACTTATGATTCGCTATGACCTCTGATTCATGCAAAATGGTGATCCACTACGCTTTAAATTGTTTGCCGGACAGTGGACAGTATCTAGATGATGTTTCTGAATCTTTTTATGGGTAGAGAAAGACCGGTAGTGTGTCCTGCACGTTCTGATGATTATAGCAAAACCTTGAACTTTTCCCTTTGCAGACATTTATGAGTTAATGTTTATGCTATACCACTTCTCACGGTAGACGTACTTCCCGGCAGTATAAACCAAGGCCTTCAAGTTATATGGAATTAACATGGAATCCTGAAGCGCGTTTGTCAGTCAATAGTACGACTATACGAGTCTTGTGTTAATAAAGTATAACAATAGCTTAAGTTTTCTTCTCACATAAGCTTGAAAAAATCCACTACTACCTGTTAATTGTATTAAAGGTAAACCAAACAAATAAGTTAAAAAAAAGCTTTTTGGATAGCGAGGGAAACGATTCCCCTACTTCAAAAAAGATTCACAAGTTTTATCTGCCACACAGCTATTCTTTCTTACTCTTACTCGAGCAGAACGCAAAGGTGACACTCTGTACATCCTTTTATAATATAATACCACGAAAATCACATAGGGTGGTATCTGCCGTTACATTGCAAATTATGAAATACTGTGCCAAGTCCGGGATACCCTCTGTATGCATCATAAACATAAGACCTCCTTCTCACCAAACGAATCAGGGAAAATACTCTTCTGTAAACAATAAATATGGAATTTGATTTCCCGTCAAAAAACACCAGTAAAATCTGGATAAATCTAGTGTTAACCCTTACATAGCATAGATAAAGATCTATACTATTTCGGTATTTTTTTTTGTACGTAACGATTCAACCAGAACAACAAAGTATTTTTTTTATCCTAAATATTCTTCATTCAGGGAGAATTAATTTCACGGCAATAAACAATAAAAACTTTATTGAAAGGAATATAAAAGAAATAAAGAATGATTCCTGTGACATTAATTTTCTTGACGTGTCGTTCGTCATCGAGTTTCTTATATGGAGTTTATGAATTTTTAAGGAGCATTATTGGTAAACATAATGAGTCCTATAGGTCAAGGAAGATATATATATATATATATATATATATATATATATATATATATATAAAGATATATGTATAGGTGTGTATATATATATATATATATATATAGATATACAAAAAAAAATATATATATATATATATATATATATATATATATATATATATATATATATATATATATATATATATATATATATATATATATATATATATATATATATATGTAAAGGAAGTATTTGATAGTAGTGGAAGTGAAGTATGTGGGTGTGCTAAAGTAGGAAGTAAATTTCAATAATGGGTGGTGGAATAAATATATAATACAAGCGGTTAAAAGTAAAAAAGAAGCGTGGTTGAGTGTGATAAAAGCCAATAATGAGATTTCGAAAGAAAGGTGTATGGAAATAAATGAGGAGGAAAATAAGAAAGGTAAATGGGAATAGGAAGTTGTTTTAGAAGGAAGTACGAAAGGTTAAGCAGGTGAGTAAGGGGAAAATCTTCATATAGGGATGGTGCTTTCGTGATAGATGAGATGAACGTGAGTAGATTGTGGAGGGAGCATTTCGAAAATCTGCATAACATTGGCAGTGATGAAAGAGGTGGAAGTGAATTTGTGTGGGTTTGGTGGTGTAAGAAGTAGGTATTTTGGTTATGAGGTAATAGATAGAATAATAAAGTTGAAGATTGGTAAATCAGTAAATATAGATGGAATTACTGGTGAAATTATCAAGCATGGATGTGAGATTGCAATTGACTGGACATGGAGGAAGTTGTGTAACAAAGAGGTTGTGGAGGGTGCAGTTCCGGAGAACTGAAGAAGAGCAGTGATAGTACCTTAGTAAAAGGGTAAGAGTGATTACTAATGACATATCAACAAATGATAATATAAAATGCGACAAATTGGAAATTGTAATTTTCATTAAATATATCTATATTTTGAATTTCAATTGAGTGGGGTGAGTGGGTGGGTGTGGGGTGTCAGAAGAAAAATGGTTTAAATGAAAAAAAAATGTAAAACTTGAGATGAGAGAAAGAGAGAGAGAGAGAGAGAGAGAGAGAGAGAGAGAGAGAGAGAGAGAGAGAGAGAGAGAGAGAGAGAGAGAGAGAGAGAGAGAGAGAGAGAGAGAGAGAGAGAGAGAGAGAGAGAGAGAGAGAGAGAGAGAGAGAGAGAGAGAGAGAGAGTAGAGTGGGGTGTTAAGGAGGAAGCAAGATCGACTGTTTGTTGTAGAGTTGGGGAGCTGCAAGGCTTTGGGTAAAGATAGTGCAGGGGGAAATTTTTTTTGTTGGGCCGGAGCCAATAAAATTTTTGGAAGGAGCCGGAGCCGGAGCCGGAGCCGGAGCCGGAGCCGAATCAAAAAATAAATGGGTTCAGACCCGGAATCGCATAATTTTAAAATGATTAAGTCATTTACAATGTCAAGCAATCATAAAATTATTGAGTCGGAGTTGGAGGTGGAGGTTTTAAAATGACGGAGCCGGCGTCGAAGCCCTTCAATTTTAAGATTGTGGAATCGAAGTAGGAGCTGGATGTTTTAAAAGGATGAGCTGGAGTCGGCAAAAACAATTACAAACTCCGCAGTAATGGTTTGTAGATAGAATTATTCAGGTTATCTGTATTTTGGGGTAATTTTAGTTTATTATTACTCTATGCTTTTCTGAACAATACTTTTCGATTTCATTTTTCCCTTAAAGTGTTTTATGTCACATACATCCTTTTGCTTCTGACTGCCTTTCACTTATCAATAGCAAGAATTTTGATTTTTTAAAGCGTTAAGCTCAAATCAAGTTAATATATTACTCTCCTCTAGCCTTTATGTAATTTAAGGAAAGTGATTTTGTTACTGATAAAGAAAAAGACCTATAATAAGAACACTTCTTTGAAATGAGTAGAAGTCCTTGGTTGTTATAAACTGGAATTGTTTTTTATATTATTTCAAACCGCAGTCAACTTTTATTTATGAATATATATATATATATATATATATATATATATATATATATATATATATATACATATATATATATATATATATATATATATATATATATATATATATATATATATATATATATATATAATGCTATATAACAATATATATAGATAAGTAAAAGGGTGGGGAGATAATAATAATAATAATAATAATAATAATAATAATAATAATAATAATAATAATAATAATAATAATAATAATAATAATAATAATAATAATAATAATAATAATAATAATAATAATAATATTCTATAAATGCTCTCAAAGGTTCAGTAAAGTGAAAATTACTCTACGGGAAAATAGAAAACAAGTTTATTATCCGAATTTATATTATGGTTCCCGGAATTTTCCGCACCGCAAAACACCGCAACGCGATAATCAAATTGAGCTCCACGCACCGCACAAAAATGAGCGCAGCTCGTACCACAATGCACCCTCCAACGGCTAACTCTAATATATATATATATATATATATATATATATATATATATATATATATATATATATATATATATATATATATATATATATATATATATATATATCCATATATATATATATATATATATATATATATATATATATATATACTATATATATATATATATATATATATATATTATATATATATATATATATATATATTTATATATATATATATATATATATATATATATATATATATATATATATATATATATATATATATATATATATATATATATATATATATAATAATAATAACTAAATATATATATATATATATATATGCTACTATATATATAAATA
>JABUQX010139724.1:0-22500 GCA_015478945.1 Trachelipus rathkii
ATAAACCTGTCTGATCATCATTTGGACCACGACTATATGCAAAATTCGGCGAAATTTCTTTTCATCAACTTTGCGTATTCTTTATCAATATTCATTCATACTCGTCTACATATCATATCACTCCACGATTATTGCAATCATAAACAAAGTTTTAACACAAACATAACATAAAATACAAAATTATCCTGACATAACATAATAAGTTTTTGTAATACACATAACTAAAAATACAAATTTATCACTGACATATACATAAATAGTTCATTGAATAAATATATATGAGTAAACGTATCTAGTTTATATATATATTATTATGTATTTATAATTATAATGATGCTCGTTTAGTATAATATAGTATAATATAAATTAATATATTTTATATATCTATATACATATAATATATAATATATAATATAATATATATATATATAAGTAATCATATGTTTTAAGTAGTAGTACTATTAATATTATAATATAGGTCTGTTTAACAATAAAATTATGGTCTCTGGTTGGGGGCGACTGGTAGAACTGAAATCATCTCTCATATTACAATAACTTACCCTTACGTATGAATAATTACCCGTATACAATTATCAACATTGTACCTGATTAATATCAGTAAAGTAACTACCACTGGCTCACACAACGTCTCTAATCAACTTGTCCACCCACACCCAAGTAAACCATAATCTATCATTACTTACGAAGGTTTGATACGCTATATAATTGTGAAACAACACTAGAAGGTAATCTAAGAGGAACAAGAAGGCTTATACATTAGGGTACTTCTCATGTTTATACAAAACTTTCACGAATGCCGCCTTCACTCCAGACTATATAAGTCAATCTTTTGCTATATTCCATATCCGATCATTTACAGCGACGCCCCACTACATGGAGATACTTACAAGAGATGCATGAGACCCATCTCGGGTACGAGGGGGTGTAAGACGGTATGGGCATCAGCCCGAAGACCATTTCGGGTACCGAAGGGGGGTAACGGTAAAGGATCACACACACATATATATATTTTATAATATATATATATATTAATTTATATATTATTAATAATATATATATCTATCTTATATTAATACTATATATATATAAACTAATACGCTTTACTGTGATTATTTTATAAATGAACTTATTTTATGTTATGTTCAGGGTAAAATTTGCTATTTTTATGTTTGTTGTGGTAAAGAACTTATATTTATGTTATGTCAGGATAAATTTGTTATTTAATGTTATTCTTTGGTTAAAACTTTGTTATGATGGCAATTATTCCTTTGTCAGTATGATTATTTAGACGAGGTTAATGAATGAATTTTTGTTAATATTACGAAGTGATGTTAAAAATTCGGAACGTTAGCAATAATATTCGTTGTCTGGTATGATGATTAGACTGGGTTTTATGCTATATTTTTGTTAAATATTACGATGTTTAATGTAAATATTTAACATAGATATGCTAGAATTGCTTGAAAAAGTGTGAATAGGTTACGTTTTGTACGATGTGTTAGGTACTTTACTGTGTTAAGTATGAAACTTTTTGTTAATTATGTAGTTTATTCGCCCGTGTGGTTGTTAGGTTTGTCGTGTACATTATTTCTTAGTTTCAAGCCATGTTACGGTTGTTTTATTAATGTAAAAACTTGTTACGATAGCATATATTCGTTAATGGTTAGTATGATAGAATTTATTTTTGTGTTACTTTTTTCCGAAATGATTCTCGAAATTTGACATGAATCAATAGAGTCATTAGATCAATAAGGGATGGGTGGGGAGGGAGGTTGATGGTTTGATTTTACTGATTTACTGCTTAAAATCTGTAAATTATTACATTTAATATGATATTTTATTCAAGAACTTATTTTTATGTTATGTTGGATAAAACTTTGTATGTTTGGCAGTTATTCGTTGATCATGTATGATCAATAGACAAGGTTTGATAAATTGTTGTAAATATTAACCTGTGTCACGTGTTAGAAATTAAACGTTAATATGTTACGAGATAATTGGAAAAAGTTTGAATACCCGTTTTCGTTTTGGGTATGTCATTTGTTAGGTCTTTACTGTGTTAAGTGTGGACGCTTTGTTAATGTTAACAGATTATTAGTGCGTAAGCTGTGTAGGTTGTTCGTTGTACATTATTCTTAGTTCGATAATGATGCTATGTTAGCTTTTTAATGTGAAAACATTGTTAATGTTACATTTCGTTGCTCATAGATCATAGACTCTTAGAATTAATAATATGGATGGTAAGGAGGATATGACGTGGGTGGTTTGTTTCTGATTTTACTGATTACTGCTTTAAATCTGTATTATTGGCACATTTACTACTGTATTTTAATTCAAACGCACATTAGTTTCATGTTATTGTTGGATAAACTTTGTGTATGTGCTGCAGTTATCGTTGATCTTGTTTAGATATGTAGGGTAACAAGGTTACTGATAATTGTTGTAAATATTACGTGTCATGTCAATTATCGTTAATATTGTTACGATTGTAACTGCCTTTGAATAATGAATACTTCGGTGCGTTTTTGTATGTAAGTTAGGTACTTACTGGTTAGTGTGACTTGTTAATGTTATATCAGTTTATTAGTGCGTAGCCTGTTGGTTTGTCGTGTACATTAATTTCTTAGTTCATATGCTTAGTTAGCTTTATTAATGGTGAAAACATGTTATTGTTAGCATGTATTCGTGGTTGTATATAAAGAACTCGTATATGACTTGAATCAATAGAATTTAATAGATCATAGATCAATAACAATAGATAATATATCATGATGGTAGGAGGATAGAAGTGTGGTGGTTTTGATTTACTGATTTACTGATCTGCTTTAAAATCTGTAAATTATTTACATTTACTATGATATTTTATCAAAGAACTTATTTTTTATGTTAGTTTGGTATAAAACTTTGTTTATGTTTGCAGTTATTCGTTGATCTGTTTATGAAAGTTAGACAAGGTTATGATAAATTGTTGGTCTTCAAAGTATTACGTGTCCAATTAAAATTAGACGTTAATATTTTAGAGATAATGCTGGAAAAAGTATGCTAGGTTTCTGTTTTGTATGTTAAAGTTAGGTACTTTTGTTGTGTGTCGTGTGCTTTGTTGTTGTGTTCTTGCCTCTGTGTTTCTGGTCCTGATAGATTGTGAATCCTGGTCCAAATCGATCTGGGGTCGGCGGTGTGGGGTTTGTTTTTACTGATCGTTTTCGTTGTCACTTTTTCACGTTCTAAGAAAGATAACATGTAGAAAAAAATATGTTTTGTTTTTTATTTGTATTAGATATGTATAATATAGATGAAGTGAGTGCGGATGGTATTTGATTAGTACTGATTCTGATTCGATCTGATTGGTTGGGTGTAAATACTTTTAGTAGGTTTTTTTTTATAGAATGTAGTTATTATATCATGTATTAGTATTTATGATACATGATGATTTAGTAATAGATATGGAGGGTGAAGGTTGCTGATGTATGATTGTGATTTGATCTGTTGTTTAGATTAATAAAATTAATTAAATAAGTGTTAGTAAAATAATAAAGTTGTTATTAAGAGAAAATCGATATAGATAGTGTGTGATTTTTTATGATAGGAGGATGATGGTGTTGTGGTTATTAATTTTTTTTAGTTTAACTATTAGGAAGTGAACAAATATGTGTAATTGTGAAGATAATAGATGTGTTATGTGCTTAGGGTTATGTATTTATGTATTTAATAGATAAAAATATGGGCGTTGGAGCATTTGGGGTTGAGGAAGAAAAAGAGAATGGTATGATAAAGATTTTATATTAAGATTTATTTGTGGTAAGAATCTGTTCGGATTTTGTGGATACAGTTAACGTATTTTAGCTTGTGTAGTATAGAGTCAGAGGATAACATTGGGACTGATAATGCAAGCATATGATGTTTTATGCTGAAAAAGACTAATTGAAATATAAGGTAATAATTAGAAGGTTAAAAAGAAGTTCCCCATTTTTGAACACAGGTTAGATGAGTTCAGGTTAGGGAGTAGAATGTTTTATTGGGAAGTTCGTAGAGCAGATTTTATTGTTTAGTTATTAAGTTATTTAAATTAATGTGTGCTATTATTATTAGATTTTTAGATTTTGAGGGATTGAAGTGGTGGTTGTTTTGAGGACTGGATATTAGGAATTTATTTTTTCAAAATTCATTGATAGAAACGGTAATTTGGTAATGATTTATATTAAAGGGAAAGAGATGAGTGAATTTGATTATATGAATTGTATATGAAATAAGATATTTGGGAATTGGTGTTTGATGAGAAATGATTTGGTGGATTTTGTTTGAGGAATAAAGTTATATTTTTATCGGTGGTTGGTTTGTTTGTGTTTATATTTTTATGAAGTATTATTTAGAAATTATATAGTAGACTTTTAGATACGTTTTAATAGGTATTATTAAGAGGGGGGGATAGTGTGTAGGTTGGATATTTTATTATTTGGATATGTAGATTTTGTTTATTTTCGCGAGTGGAAGTAGGTAAGATTTTTAATCTGTAGTGTGAGTTGAGTTTATATGGTAGGCATTGGGCTTAGTTAATCTTGTTATTTTGTGTTGTTTTTATGTAATTATGAGGAGGTGTATTTGACTGGGTATTTATTTGAAGTAAAACAAATGGTTTTGATGGATAGTTTGAATTGATTTAATATTAAAGGAGATGAGGAATATATGGTGTTTGGTAAAGTGTAAGGGTATTGTTATGGATGTGTTTTGATTTTTGTATGAGATAATGATTTGTTAGAGTATTTAAGTGTTATTTTAGGATGTAATTGAGTTGGTTGGAGGACTGTAAGTAATAACTAAAAAAAGTATCTGTATTGTTGTTCTGAATTTTTTTTTTTGTCTGTTTTTTTTATTGTATAAATTTTATTTCTTTGGTATGTTGATATTGTTAGTTTCGAATTTTGAGATGTGAAAGATGTTAAAGCGCTAGGACGACATTTAGGGAGCTGTGAGTGGTCCAGCCTTCTTTAGAACAGAATGCTTGGTATAGTTATAAGTTTTGATGTTGTGTTTTTGAGATATTTATCGGTATTTATAGTTAAATGATGAGGATTATAATGGTTTGTATGTTAGGAAAATTAGGAGTGTTGGAGATGGGTGGTAAGAAAATTTATGGATTAGGAAAGGATGTAACCAGGTGCTTTTTATAATTAGCTGTGAGAACGACTTGATTTACTTATGTAGGAGGAATGTATTATTCTTTTACATATGTTGTATTGTTTATTACATTGGTGTTTGGTTTGATCACTCGGCACGAGATTTGTTTTATGAAAAAATGTTATGTCTGTCGTTGTTGTTTTGGAGGTTATTGTGTAGATTTTAAAATGCTTGCTGTGTTTAAGTGTGCTTTTGGATATTTGGTGTTTATAAGCAAGTTAGGGGTGTTAGCATAATGTAAACATTTCAAAGTGTTAGTTTGAAGTATATATGATAGACCAATGGAGGTTTTTGTATTTTGGATACCATTGTTATCGGGATATATCGATTTAAAAGGTATGGTTTAGTCGTTAATGAAGTTATATAGCTTCTGCATAGTCTAGAATTAAATTAGTGGCAATGATCTGAATGAAAAATTCAGCTTTCTATTTACAAGGCAAGTTAACTTTTTCGTTTTAATGTTAGTGGCTTTTACATTTTTCATATTAAGATTTAAGAAAATACTTTACCCAGACTATATCGAGTTTAATATTGGTTTTAAGATATGTTGTGGTTGATTATGTAGTTTGTGGTGTTTTGGGTCTGTAACCTGATTGGACACACCACATTGTGAAGTTGGAGTTGTTGTATAAGGTGGGTTGTTTATTGGTATTTATGATTCTTATAATTAAATTTTTGAGGTATTCGTGTTAATATTGTATTATAATGTTTGGAGTATTTGGAATTGTTTACATTGGACTTTGTTTCGTAATTTGAAGGCTTGATTTATTCGGATATGATTAGTGTATTATTAATGTTTTTAAAGTTAGTCTCTAAGTTGTATATGGTACCTTTTCGTTCCTTGAGCTATTCTTTAACTTAAGGTGCTAGAAGATCTAGGTGCTGGTCTGGGTGCGTATGTTCATGTTTGGAGGATGGGAGGGTTGAAAGTCTTCGATGGGTGAATTCGTAGCGAGGACATTGTATTTCGTCGTTTTAGACGCCATACTGGATGGGTTTTCTGTTTTTGGGTGATTCGGTTCGTTTGATCGCGTTAGACAATCAGGCCGTAGGTGAAATTTTTTCTCTTCACATAATGTATTTTTCTTTGGTTAATTTTTTGTGGGTGTACGTTAGGTATCTTTGGTTATTCTTGGTGCCACATCTAGAGTATTTGTCGGTTTTGTATTCTTGATTGATTGGAGGGAGGGTTGGTGAGGTGTGTCACTTTTTGCCTATAGGGTATTGATGGGGACTGGTTCTCGGAATGGTAAAGTAGAGATTTTTTGTTATATTCTTTGATATTGTTTTTGTTTTTAGACTTTTTTTTGATTATGAAAATTGTCGAATCGTAAATGACGCAGGATAATTGGATGGACTCTGTTTTTTCGTTAATGAGTGTTGGTTCATATGCTTTGTTCCTTCCCGTGTGTTCTAATTTAAACTTTGAAATAAATTTATTTTGATTTTGTTCTTATATTGTATTTCGGATAGAGGGTTCCTTTTGAGGATTATGTTGCTGGTTGATATGAACGGGCTATTTTGATCAAAGACGTTATTTCTTGGCTCGTGGGTTGTTGCACCGATTCGGTATGGAAGCTATGAATTAGTCTGTAAAAGTTTTTTTTTTGTTGAGGATGTTGAAGAAAATCCTTAAATATATTTTTATTGGAAGAGTTTTCAGTGTTTTATTATTTAAAATAGTGATTATTATGTGATTTGTGTTTATTTGTAGTTATAAAGATTTAATTATTATTCGTATAAAAGCTATATAATTATTTTTATTGATATTGATATTAGAATACGTATTTGTTAGATATATATATATTCAAATATATATGATAGTATAAAATAGATGTGCACTATTTAAAGAATGATGCGTTAGCAGTGTAGAGTTTTTAAAAGAGACTGATTTACGGGTATATTTCAGTTATTATTGTAATCGTATTTTTGGTTGGGTTGTGGCGTGGGTGGGTCATATTATTGTTTTTTGTATTCTCTCTTTCTTATGTTCACTGTAGTAATATATATTGGAGTCCTGCATTTGGTATGGTCATAGTAACAAGTTGCATTATTATGCACATGTAGTTAAGCCTGGTATAATCCTTCTATTTATCCACTTATTCGGGGCTTATATGTTCATGTTTTTGAGAGTATGATTTATCTATTTGCATTGCATCACTTCCTATATTTGCTGTTTTACTTTCTCTCAGTGAGGTGGGTTGTAGGTTATGTCTTTTTCACGGTTTTTATGTAGTGGGTTCGTTGCGGTGCGGTTTTTTTTCTTTATCGGCGTTCAGTGACGTTGGATAGCCATCTCATATGAAACCGTCTCTAAATGCCTTTAATTTGTGTTTTATTTTTATATAATTTTCATTATTACTTTTTTTTTTTTTTTTCTTTCTTTATTCTCATTTTTTTATTTTTTTTTTTTTTCTTTTTTTTTTTTTTTTTTTTTTTTTTTTTTTTTTTGTTTTTTATATTTATTCTTTTTTTTTTTTACTGCTTCTTTTTTTCTTTTTATTTTTATTCTTTATCTTTTTTCTTTTTATCTTTTTCTATTTTTTATTTTATTTTATATTTTTTATTTTTCATCTACTTTTTTATTTTATTATATTAATGGTGCGCGTGGAGGCGTGTTACGATCGGTGACGCGTTGGAGATTGTGGAGTGCGGTGGACGGCGGATGTGAAGATGACTCTTGCTGTGAAAATGATTCATGTTGATTTAAAAGAGAAGAAGGCGCTGAAGAAGGAGGACGAGATTGCCGGGGGGGGTGTGTGAGCGCGTTGCGTTATCGATCAAGGCGAGAGGCGGCGGGGACAAGTTGTGACTATCCGGGTGTTCGTACTTCGCCGGCGGATTGTCGTGGTTGGGTTTTGGCGATTCGGTTTACTGTTTCCTGTGATTTTTTACTTTTTCGTTCTTCTCAATATTAGCTGTCTAATCTTCTATATTATTATATTATATATATTTATATATATATATATATATATTATATCTTATTTATTATAAATTTTTCTATATATTATTTATTATATCTATATATTATATATTATATTATATTATTTACTATTTATATATATTCTATTCATTATATTTATTTTTATTTATTATATATTTTTATTATATTATTTATTCATCTTTTATCTTGTTATACTATATTAATTATTATAATTATTTATTATTTAACAATTTATAAATCTAATATATTAATATATTATTATTATATATTATTAATATATATTATTTTTAATATCTTTAATTTTTTAATATATATATTTATGGAGTATTAATTGATCAATTGTTTAGTAAATTATTATAATTTTATATATTATCTATTATATATTATTATATATATATAGTGTATATTATTTCTATTTGATGAGAAGTGTAGGGGTGTAGTCGGTGGTTTTTGATTATAGGTTATTGCATCTGTTTGCTTTTCGTTTTATCTATATTGTCTTATTTTGTATATTAATTAGTGTTCTGATTTTTTATTTATTTATTTAGTTATATTTAGTATGCTTTATTGATATTCTTGAGTTGCGTATCTGCTAAGTTTGTGGGTTATCGATGGGATTGGATGTGTTTTGGGTGGTGTAATTGTCTGTACCACGTTCCGTGTTTTTATTAGAGCCGTTATGGGTAGATTTGGTATCATTTTTCATTTATCTCTTGCGGTTTCTATGTTGTGATTTTGTTCTTGTAATAGTGCTCAATGGAAAGAAGACTATGTTTTTTTTGTAGTCTATAGCCAGTAATTGTTTATTTCTGTTAAGTGTGGAAAAGTATTTAAGCTATTGTAATGATCACTGTTGTTGGAATATCGATCACTATTTATTTTTAGTAATTGCTTAATAGATAAAATGTGATTTATATTTATATTATCTTTTATGGGTTTTTTATATTAATATTTATTGTTTGAATTTCTTTTAATTCATATAAGTTTTTTTTTTAAGTTTTTATTTTATATTGTATTGTTTCTTGTGAAACTTATTTATGTACTTATTTTTGATTATAGTTTTATTTATTTATTTAACTAATAATACGATTTTTTTATTAGAAATTTTTTTTTATTATGCTTCATAATTATGGGTGATATAGAGTAAAGTATGTGATGCTTATTAATTTCAAGGTGACTTCAATGAATTGAGTATGGCCTGATCTTAGTTCAGCATCTGTGATTTGAATGACTTGTTTGGATGGTTTTATGTGTTGGGTAGGTCTGAGTGGTAGTTGTTGATGAGATAAGTTAGTTCATCATTGTCTAAGAATCTAGCTTGATTGATTTTTTTAAATAGTTAAAAAGTGTGTGTTTGCTATAATATTCCAAATAGTGCCACAAAACTTACAAATAGAATGGCAGACGAACGGTGAGTGGAAAGATTGTTGCATTTTTCACAAAGAAGTTAATTCACTGATTTTGGTGAGGAGACTATCAATTACTTTGGTTGTAATGGATATATTTGTTTTGCAGTTTGTCTTCTATTATGGGGGCTAATTCTCAGCAGCGACATCATTTTTAAGCCCTCCTTATATATTTTGGTATCTTAGAAGTCTTAAGCATTACTCGGTTCTGAATTCGTTTTGAGTAAAAGAGCGATTGTGCTATTTCTTCTTATGATTCGTAGGCTTAGTTTTCGGATTTTTTTTATGTTTTTGCTGTTTGGATTTGTTTTATAGATTATATGTTTGGTTGATTTTAAGTTTTCATAAAGTCCTAATCTTTGCATACCTATTTTTATTTCTTTTTTTCTTAATTTTTTTGGGTGACATTTTTTTTTTGTGTTTTTAATAACTTCAAGTTGTGAAATTTTTAGTTGTGTTAAATTAGACTTGTAATCCATTTTTTTTTGTTACACAATGTTCAACAATTCCAGTTTTTTGCTGTTTTGAATTTTGTGCTCAGCAATTGTCGAAAATTCAAGACACGTTTTTGGTTTTTATATATGGTGAAGATAGTGTGTTTGCGATATCTTTTTTTCGCTGGTTCATGTTTTTGTGGGTGGTTTTTATTTGGTTGGGGGGTTTGTTTGGCTGTTATTCTTTATACTGAGTTTGGTATTACAAAACTATAATAACGATAAAAGAGACCTTTAGATACATTACTTAGTTAATGTTTGCTATATACATTAACTTTCTTTTTTCGCTATTACCACTTTTCATGCAGGTTTTGTTTTTAGCTTTCTTTCGCCTTCTCAATTACGATGGATATGCATACTCTCAGTTAATTATAGTTGAGTTGCAGAAGCAGCCTATTATATTTCTTTGGCTAAAATTTGTACCATGATACTATGCTACCTCTTTTCTTCTATTGTATTATGTTCGGTTGTGTTAATTCTTTAATAAAGCGCGGAGAGATTGTCAATTTCCACCTACCATGGTGGGCGAGACAGACATATGTCGGTTACGTTGGATGATATTAAAAGATAATATTTTTGGAGGCCCGTGAGCGGAAATGGAAATACGGGTAGTTCGCTTGGTATTTATATAGATATCTATTATGTATTGAATTAAAATTATATTTGGTATATATATGTTATCTGTTTTAAGGTATATAATTCTTTTTGCCTTGGGTAAATATATCATTCAATGTAATTCAGAATATTTACTCAAAAAGAGATATGGAATAGAATATATAGATTTATTTTGTGACTACCTTTTTTCAGTCAGAGTTCTTCGATAAAAAAGAAGAGGAATTGGATGCTAATCCAATTTTGCTTCAAGCGCTTCGATCCTTCACAATAGAGCCGCTATACATACTTTCTTGTCAGATAATTTATTTGAACTTGACATTATCTAAATATTAGATTCGAGAAGTTGAATTATGTATCAGAATTTAAATGTTTATTCTGAGAGTTAGAAAATATTTATACATTTACTTCAGCACCCTGTCTTTGAATTGGCATACCCTTTTCTTTTATTATACTTGAGTTTCATTGAATATACTGACAACAGGATGTTTTTTCTTCTATAACGTGTCTAAGCGATATTCTGCTTTAGTGTTTATACCAGATCTGGTTCATCTCTACCCTACATCTCGTCGTCACGGCCTTCCGTTGGATGAATAGTATATTGCGCGGTTTACCTTCACCGTTGCCATGGTCTTTTGCTCACACTATTTGCTGGCACATAATAATTCATAATTTATTTTCAGTGCATGAACTTGAGGTCAGCTAAATAAAATGTCTAATAGTCAGCAGTAGAAACTATATATAGAGTTGTATATTATACTATCGACTTTTACTATTTTATTAGTGACTAGAATTTGACTTTCGTATTTGGCTTTTCGTTGGTTTCTTGATTTAATCTATATCCACTTTTACTGCGTTGTTATTGTTTCCGGCAATTCTTTTAATTCTTGCTGTGCAGATTTCTTTATTCAAACTACCAATATTGTATTTAAATTTAGTAAGTGCATTACAGAGGTATAAAGAACATTATTTCGTTTTGGTCAGATGATTTCGTTTTTCTAAATTCTTGCGGTATCAGCTGTCTATTTTCTTTAGATTGAGCTTGGCAAATTTGTGAATGCGAATGTTGGAGTCAAAGATAAACGTCAGTAGTAATTTAGATTCTTGGACTACTTTTATGATAATCAGTAGTAGTATCTGTAGCCAATCAAAGGAGGCCTTAGTCTGTGAGTGTTCTTACTCGGGAGCGATATGATAATAAACCCTAACGTGTTTCGAGAATAAGAACAGTTTTCGAGTATTTGTCACACTGCTAATTGCTTTTACTGTAGCGGATTCGGTTCGTTTCTTTATTTCTTGGTGTTATTTTAATTTATTTATTTATTTTTTATTTAATATCATTTATTTAAAGATTAATAAGTTAAATATAATTAAATTAAATATATTAATAAATTAAATTAAAAACATAAATTAAATAAAACTTAAACTATTATATATCTTATATATTCCGGGTTAGAACCCGCACTCGCACCGCACGCCGCATCCGCCTCCGCACTGCCTACCGCATCCGAGCATTCTTATGCACGCAATTTTGTTCGTTAATGCTCGAACCGTCATCCGCACGCATCCTTGACTTCCGCAGACTGCTAATTCCGATGCTTCTCTGCCACTTGCACGCACGCATCAAGGGCGTCTTCTACGCTCAACTTATCGGTTTCGAAAGAACGATTCCCAGAGGGAATCTGATTCTGTAGTGGCGAGAACGATGGTCTTGTAAGAGTGAATCGATGGTTTATACGTCACTACGGGATGGGCCGGCTCCGGCTTACGGCTCCGACTGGGGATTTGTTCCACGGCCTTCCGAACTGGTCCGAACGTGCAAGCTATGCCTCTCGTGAATCATAGACAATGCGCAGATTTAACTAAGATATTCTTGTGTTGCGGAAAAATAGGTAATATAATTTGTATTTCTTCTAGTTATACGACTAACTAGATAGAACTAAAATATCATTTATAAGAGTAGATCATACCTTAATTAAGTCTTTTTTATTTATACTTACCTAAGCGAAATATTGCTAAACGCTGGATTATTGTTTCTACTATTAATATATAAGCTAACTATGTTAGCATTACCCATACTACTAAAGAACCTATAGTATGTACAATGATCTATACGTTAACACATCCTTACCGCTACAATAATTATCTACTTTAAGCTTTATTAATACATATGTTCCTAGATAGCTAACATGTTAAGATACCAACACCTATGGGCGGGTGCATCATAGAAAGTAACTATTATCTATCTACTATTATTCATATTGGTCATTTGGTCTACTTATTCTATTTTCATAATTTGGCTAAATCGGCGTGGACATCTTATATTACGTGGATCACTTATTAATTTTACGTCGCTATTTCGATTGATAACATTTCGGTATAGGACTGATACCCAAATGGTCGAGTTTCTTTATTAATACTTTAACCATTGATTAACTTATGCTTAATTTATAGCAGCTCTTTCACATTAAATATAAGCTAACTATATTGCAATTATATTGACCACTGCAAGTGAAAATTTATTAGTATATCATACGATATATGAATCTTAGTGTACGACGATCACTCTAAGTCACTGTATAAAGACTTGTTACTATTAATTCGTGAAGTTTTCTCACACTTATATCAACTTGGTATAAGTTATACGTAGACTTACACATACAAAATCGTTAACCCTGATTTATTTCTTGTTGGATGTTTTTGCTTTTTCCAAGTCATATTGTATGTCTAAAGGGGTGGAGACGAGTTTAACGCCTATATATTTTACATTTTCACATATAGGTAATTCCTTTTAAACTAAGAATTTTTATTTCATAACCTTTGCCTTAATATGTATACATAGCAGATCCAGAGGTCGAGAAGTATGCTTCTTTAGAGACATATGCAATAGTTATATGCCAGAACTTATAACACCAAAAAAGTTGAAGATTATTTATATATGTTTATCTAGTACTCTATCGAAATATATGCTAAGGTACAACCTCTTTTACATAATTATAAGCTTAACATAAACCACTGAACCTGAACTAAAGTAAGGATTTGATAAATCCAGCGGCAAATCTTAACACACCATAGGCGTAACGAATTATTAACTACTAACATTTAAACAAAACTTCGCACTTAACAGCTAGTAAAGTACCTAGCACTTTAGCCGGAGCGACGTTAACTATTTCACACTTTTTCTAAGCCATAATCTCTTAACATATCATGGTTAATTTTACATTAACTAGTCGTAATTTTATAACAAAAATTTGTAGTTCTAAATCCTGTCCTAATTGGCACATCTGAAAAGAAGGGATATATAATACGACTAGTTACGGTAAGAAAGTGGATTTATACAAACAAACTCGTATTTTTATTATTTTACAAATAAAATTTTTTTAATAACGTCGTCTAAATATCATAATCTTCCCAGGGAGATTAATTTGTTCAATCATGATGTAATTAAGTTTCAATCATTTAACTAAAAAAAATATACAATTTTATCCTGACATACACATAAATAATATAGTGTTCTTTGAATAAAATATTCACGTAATGCGGTAATATAGTATATACCTGATTTGCGAAAGCAGTGAAAGGATCTTAATAAATATTATTAATCATAATCTAGGCTTCATTTTCATTACTGTTGTGGTGTGTGTTCGTTTTTATTGCCTGTTGAGTTTAAATTTGATAGCTATTTATTCTTCTTTCAAGTGATAGTAGTTGGCTGCTTCTCCGTTTAGCAGTTGATTCTTCTGAATCTTAGTGAGTGTACATATGGGTCTTCTTATTCTAGTTTAGTGTTGACTTTTTATATTGCTTTAATCAGTTCACAGGAGATGATTTTTAGCCATCAATAAAGGCTAACAGGGGGGTGTATATCATTATCCAGCAACTATAATGAATAATAATGTGACAAAAATGCAAGGATCCTTAACATATTGTTGTGTTTCCCTTGCGTTCGTATGAAATTATCGTCTAAACATCCTGAAAAATTCCCTTCTGATTAACAAATAGTGTAATGTTAACTAATCAGGATCATAGTCATAAGTCGATATGTCCACTTTTCTCTGGGCATATTCAAGCAAAGGTAATGCCGTATTATCTTTACAGGATCCCTTAACAAGTGAACCAATCTATTTTCAAAGATACCATAGCATGCTTGAAGCAAGGTGAATTAGCACTTATTATCTTCTTTCGATGCAAAGGTTGTGTCACTCATGTTCGGTATTTATTTATTCATTCGATTTGACGCTAGTGAGGATATACGTAGACATTAGCGGGAAAATTCTAGGGCAAACTCTACATGTACTCAATTTATCAAAAAGCGTTCCTAGCTTATCGTTTCTTAACATTCAGGTGGCGGGATTCGTTTCCAGTTAGCACATATATTTATTTTTAGCGACTTTCTATTAATCGCTATTTAATAAATTAATAATTGCAGTGTTATTATTGCACATGTCAGTCACAGTAATGATTTTTAACATAACGGTGGAGCTACTTTGACGAACTAAACTAGGTGTTCATCAACCACAGAGTGATTAAGCATTATCACATTACCATTCCGAGAGTTAAACGCTCAGGGTGGTTGATGCGGGGCCCTTGAAGAGGTGGTTGTTGGATACTTTGAAGAGGGAGGAATCACCTCCTTATAGAGGTGCTAAGCGTGGATTTGGTTGCTTAGTCCCGGGGAAGGGCTGAGTGATTTACCTCCGCGTCGAGGGGTAAAGCCCGGGTCTTTACACCCCTCTGTCGGTGACGGGACTCCGCCCTAGGATCACTAGTTGCTTCCTTATGTATTAGGCGCGGATCCGCCGTGGAGTGTTGTTCTTCTTCAGAAAGGTAATTCTTGATTGCTTTTAGATACTCTTGTTAATGAACACTTGTTGTAGGTATTGTAATGTTAGGTTTACGTTATGTTTAAAGTTATTACTGTTGGTACCAATAGTGTATACATATTTCACTGAATCTATGTTGTAGAGAGAATGCTGAGTTTTTTGTAAGATTAATTACGGTGTTACTTGACAGAGTGATGGTATGTTAGAAAAACTTAAGCCTTGAGGGTTTAAGTGTTTGTTGAGTAATGTTACGGTTTGCCGGCTTAGAGATTTTGCTGGAAATGTCTAAACTTTATTTCATTAGGTCAAATGATGTTTTATATTTGCTGCGCTCGTCTAAAGGCGAATGACTGGACTTTGATGGGAAGATGTAGTGGTTCAATTTCAATACGATTCAAGGACTCTGTGCTGCGTATACTTTGTATAGGATCTGGGTTTACGTTTGATAAGGGGATTTTGTTCTATTGATATTTACTGGCGTATTTTCCGTGTGTTTGTATGGGCGAGTATAAGTGGTGTGGAATCACGTTATATCGATGTATTGTTATTGACTGTTAGTCTACTCTCTACAAATTGATGAGTGTACGAGGAATATATGTAATGATGTTGTTATTCTCTCCCGGAACTCGTAGGTATGTTAGGGTCTTTGCAGTTGTTGTACATATATTCTTAGTTTTGGCTGGTATGTTAATAATTGTTCTTTATTGATCTAAAAGCTTTGTTGGTTATGCATATATTCGTAGGTGTCATATTTTTGTAAAAGACTTATTTTATTTGTTTATGTTTTATCAATGATATCGAAATTCCGTACTTGAATGCAATAGTTCAATTAGGATCACTATGCGGGTGGGATGGTGTCGTTTGATAACTGAGGGGTTACTGATTTAACTGCTTTATATCAGTGTATAATTCTAGTGACGCTTTACTGTTGATATTTTATTCAACAGAACGGATTCTTTATGTTATGTCTAGGATAAAATTTTTGTATTTTTGTATGTTTGGTTAAAAACTTTGTTATGGTTGGCGATTATTCGCTAGGAGTTATGATATTTAGACGAGGACCGATGTTAATGTGTTTATTTGTTAAATATTACGAATTATGGTTTGATTTCTAAATTTATATATTTGTGGTACGGTATAGCTTAGGGATATTCTGTTGTCCAGAGGTATGAATGATTAGACAGGTTTATGTGCTAATTTTTGTTAAAATATGTACGGATTAAATTGTAAATTATAACATAGTGAGATGATGTTATTGACAGATTGCCTTGGATAAAAAAGTGCGATAGGTTTCGTGTAATGTACGAAAGTGTTGGAGGTACTGTTAACTGCGTGTTAAGCTGCGGAAGTGTGTGTAATTGTTTATGTTAGTTTTATTCGTAGCGTGGAATGTGTGGTTTAAGGTTTGTCGTTGGTATATTTGGGTATTTTCTTGTTTGGTGTTCAGGTTTTATTGTTTTATTTTTGTGTATTTCTATCTTTATTTAATGTTAAGCCGTTTTGGGTTATCTGTGACAGTATTACGTTATGAGTTTAGTTATATTAAGAGAAACTTAGTTTTCTGTGTTATTGGGGTTGGAAAAACTTTTATGTTATACAGTTATTTACGATTTGGTCTGTATGAAATATTTGTCCGTTCGTATGCAAAAGATTCAAATTTCTTGTTAAAATGATATTCCATTGTGGGTTAATTTTAGTAAACCCATTAAGGTTTGCATATATGGTTAGAGATATGTGCCTTGGAAAAAGGAGTCATGAGATTGAGTTATCGTTATTAGTTATGTAGCAAATGTTTAGTGGTAACTTTACTGAGTTGGTTAAGGTGGAACTTTGTATATGTGTAATCAGTATTATTCGTGCTAAGTTGTGTTGATTGGGTCGGTCTCGTTTATGTTATTTGTTTGTTTTATCGTTCTAAGTGATTTGGTTCGGAGTGTAATAGCTTATATGTAGATGATGAAAGGCGCGTGGTATGTTTAGTATTATCGAATGGTTATGTTATATAGAATCTGCGATTCTGTGCTATGTTTATCCGAAATGTGATACTTCGAATGGCGTCGTATGATTAGATTATGTCAGCTGTTATGTTAAAATTACAGTTGATTATGTTTAGGAGAGGGTGTTCTTGAAAAGAGAGTTGGGAATTAGGGGTTACTTTTTGGTATTCTTATGCTAAGGTTTATTTTTCTGTTGTGGAAATATGGAACTGTTGTTAATGTTAGTAAGTCATTCGTGAGATCGTAAGGGTGTGTTTTAGGGTTTTGATCATTGTTTTTCATTATATTTCTTAGTTCTGGGTAATGCTATGTTAGCTTTATTAAATGTGAAAACAAGGTGTGTAAACGTTTTATGTAATTCGTTGTTAATTATATTTAAAGGAACTTATTTTATCTGGTACTAGTGTTATTGGTTTGTTGTTGGTTGTTGTTTTCTAACGAGAATATATATAAACCCTTTTGAGCTGATATGGGCTCTGTTTATCGTTGCTGCTTGGAGTCGTATTCTTGCGTTACTTGTCTTCTGTATTGGTTGAAGGAAGAATCTCATTAAGGATTTAAAAATTTGTTTTGTGGATGGCACTCTCATGGTGGTCTTCAATTGTAGGTATATTTTTCGCCATGCTGTACAATGACATCTCTCAGCATCTCTACGCTTGTTTTGATATCTTAACGAGGAGTTTCGTTATTCCCAACGATGTTCATTTATATTTAATCGTAAACACGATGGCGACCAGCTACAACCGTTGGCCTTGTATATTCCTGCCAGAGGTGTCAAATGAGTAGAACAGCTTATTAATGGTCGTTGTTGCTGATTGATTATTCAAGATTTATCAGACATCTAGCAGCAGCATGGAGGTAGTAGGATAAGGGTTTTGTTATCGATAGATTGACTGCCGTAGTGATTAATAATAGTAACGGGATATGACAGCGTAAGATGGTTTTAAATAGAATAGATTTGTTGTGTTCTCTGTCGCGTGACCGATAATAAAGCCCTCGATGTACGCAACTACTGGAATACCATCGATTGTGCGATTATTTGTGTAACCTTCATGGGTACGTGTATAGGTTTCACAGTTTGAAATTGCACATTTGAAAATATTTTACAATTTCTTTACAATATACAGATAAATAAAAAACGAATTAACATAAACTGCATCTTAGATTAGTTGACTATAACTACCGATTGGAACTTCATACATTATGCACATGGTGTTAATTATGATTTTACACCGAAATTGCAGTTTCACCGTACTTATGCTTCAGTAAATACAGGAATGCGTTAATAACTAACAGCTTGGATAGAGTTTACTCTCTTGTATGAGAGAATGAGTGCTGCTAAACATTCAAAATATATTACCAGAAAAATATTTTTAGTGTTGCTGAAGGCGTTTAATACTTACATTTTTTCAATAAGGGTGTTTGAATCTATTATAGAGATTAATATAGAACTTAACCCTAACTTATATCTCTATGTGTCTCTGATTAGATTGAATTAATATAATCTAAATAAAACTTTATGTTTTTTATGTATTTATTATGTTTTTAATGTATTTTAATAAACATTTTTTTCTATGAATATTACATAATATTTATAAAAATGATAAACATTTTTTTGTAAAATCCCGCGTATGATCGCTTTTTGATTAATGTTAGTTAAATGATTAGCTGTTTTTATACGTTCTTGGTTTGTTCTTGTGTTAAAGATTTTTATTGTAATCATAGTTTAGCCTATTACAGAAGGTAAAACTTTACTTTGTTTGTCTTAATCCCAATAGGTATTATGATTGTTAGGTAAAGTTATGATAAATTTTTTGTTATATATTACTGATGTTGGTAGTGATGCATTTTATGTTGGAGATTATGAGGCGAAGGGGGGACATTTGGTTTTTGTTATGTCTTGTTAGTTTGCTTTTACTTGTTGAATTATAAGTTTGGAACTTTGTTAAGGTTAGCAGTTTAATCGTGCTTAAGGTGTGTCAAGGTTTGTCGTATTGTAGTATTATATTCTTAGTTCTGGTAATTTGTTATGCTGGCTTAATAATTAATGTGAAACTTTGGTTTTACGTTTATGCATATTCTCTGGTCTTGATAATGGTTAATTACTCAAGGTTATGGTATATTTGTTTATATTGCATGGTAATTGTAAAATTATCATTTGTTTTTGTTTAGTAGCATGCTTGACAAGTTGTGTTGAATAATAGTAATACGTCTTCATATGTTTATGTAAAGTTAATACTTTACTTTGTTTGTTAAGTTTTGGATCTTTGGTTATGTTATCATTTTCAAATGCTTAATAGCGTGTCAGGAATATTGTTCGATTGTGGTTTAATATTCTTAGATCAGATTGATGCTTATGTTAGATTTATTAATGTGGAAACTTTGTTACGGGTTTAGCATTATATTCGATTTGATTCAGTGGTATATAAGAAATTTTTTGTTTTTTTATGTTATGCTTATCCATTAATGATAACTGAAATGTGGACATTGAATTCAATAGATTCATGCTGGATCCAGGAGGGTGTGTTGGATGGTGGTTTGATTTACTTATCCTTTATGGTATGTAAAACATTTAGATCATTCGAGATTCCGATACCAATCTCTTTCTAGAAATTACATAATCCTAATTCCTCTCATTCTTTCCAAAATTTCAGCCAAATTACGAACACTTCGTTTTATTAAGGGGGCGGGGTCCCTTCGGGGGACCCCAGGGACGTAACCTTTCTACGAATGAGGTTACTTCTCTTTATAATCTATAACTTAACCCTCCTCTCTCAATTTAGCACTGATTAAACGATATACTCTAATCTCTTTTGATATATATTTAGGACACATAGGTCTGAGCCACGAGCTGGAAGCCTAAAAATTCATTTCATAAATAATAAGATAATAATAACATAATTAATAACAATAATAATATATTAATATTTACTATATGATTAAATAATAACTATAACAAATCATTAAATAATAATTATCATATAATAATATAATATAATAATAAGGAAAACCTATCAACTGAACCAGATTCGTTCGCGCTGTCAGAGTCAGAAGGCATGCTTGCCGTTTCGGAGCGGATCGGAGCCGGAGCCTTGAGATCGGAACCGGAGCCGGTTAGTCGGAAGTGCGTTAAATAACGATTCCTTACAGGATTGTTTTGATCAGAATTCCGTATTCCCTACCACTTCGATGTCAGTTCTGTACTGTATAGGATTGGCCGACACACCGGTGGCGGTGCGGTGCGGTGCGGTATGCCATTATACACGGATATATAAATATATATATGTTTAATTTATTTTTTATTTATTTTTTTACTTTAATTTAGATTTAATTTATTTAATTTATTTAATTTATTTATTTAATTTATTTAATTTATTTTTTATTTAAATAAAAATAAAAATAAAAAATAAATTTGATACACTGCAATAAGAAAAGAACCAATCCTTTATCATCCTGAAGTATTAGAAAAAAATAATGAAAAGCTATTTTACAATCTTGTGCAAAGAAAACTATGCTTTGTTGAGTAACCCATTTATAGCATGATTGCATCTCTATCAAACTCTTCTACTGTCAATCTTATAGAAGACGCAGAATTAATTGTAATATATGTAAGCAAATATTATCGTATTATATACTGCAACATTAAAAAATTCCTATTTTGAGTTTTAATGATAAATTTTAAGTTTTACAGAACAATATATAATATATTATTAATTAGTAGTAATATATATGATATGATATATATATATATATTATATTTGTTTTAACATCATATATATTATATATCTTTTTTTTTTGACATATTGTATTGTAAAATTAGATTTATATATAAAAATTAAGTATTTATCGTATTATGTATTATGTATATATATAATATGTATTATTCTGTAGGTTATATTATATGAGTTTTAGGATAGGTAAGCTAAACATAGTGGGCACAGTTCAGCTAATAGCGAAGCTTACTTTTTCGTTATCCGATTAGTGTTTTCTCTAATTTTGAATATAATTGTTGGGCTAATAAGTTTCCGTTAAATTTTCTGCATTTCACTTTAATTTGCTAAATATAAAAACATACATTTTGTTCCTATACCGCGAGCCTGTTTGCAGCAATGTTTTGTGTGCCTTTGATGATCAGTCTCAGGTCATTATCTGTGCTAGTCTTTGCTAAAATATTCATCAGTATTGAAATATTTTTCAAAAACTTTGCAGTCAAGAAGCATAAATATGTTATAGTGATCGTTCGTATTATATGAAAAGAATAATAGCAGTCGTGGAAGATCATCGTGATACTTATGATGCTGTAAGCCACAGAGTAATGGAGTAGACTTACGGATGCCCAGAATCGCAGGACGATAACAGCACCGTTTAAACCCGCCAGTTTGAAATCTTAGGGCTCTTTGGAAAGCAATGTATTTTAGTCTATAGACTCTATATTAAGACTCTATAACAGTTCTCTGGAGCGGAGATTTTTTATAAAATTAACCCGCCTTTTTATTGTTATCACTACACACTATTATATTGTTGGACATGACTTTTAAAGGTTTTAAAGAAAATCGGTTTATCTGATTATTATAATTTAAATTTTTTTCATGATCAAGCTGAGCTGTGGTATTAACTGGTTTGAAAACAATAATAAAGAAGAATATTTGAAAGAATTAGAGGTAGTAGAAGTGACAAAGTACATTGAGACTTTCTTCCCAGCTAATAAACTTATTCTACATATTTCTCTGGCAAAATCGCACACAACGAGATTATTTAAATACATTGTGAGGAATAAAAATTTGGTTAAAATTAACCGTGATCGAAAACTACCTCAGTGGATTACGTATTCGGTTAATGCAGTTTGCAGTAACCAGGTAATCACCATCCTTAAGTACAAGAGGAACAAGCGCATATGTTCTTCTCTTGTACATAAATATCATCAAAAAAGAATTTTTGCAAATAAATCAAAATTTATTAATTTTATAATCAAATATTAGCTATATGCAACGGCATACATTTAAATATATATTGTTTCTTCACATACCG